>APFE030681952.1:85716-204093 GCA_000404065.3 Pinus taeda
GTTTCTCCTATACTGGACTCGTTAAAATTTCACAGTAAAGGACCTGTTCTATTACAAACAGGAACGGACCACTCCTTTTTAGGGTTCGCATCAAAAACTAAGTTGGACTCATCCGAAGGATGAGCTTACAAACAAGCATATGTTATCCTCCTCAAGCTTGTAAAAAATAAAGAGGTACTTGCCAGAAATAGTGGGGGAAAAATGAGAAGAATGAGCCTATTTGATATCCTTTTGTCTCAGGAATAAAACCTTACTACCACTCTTGAACACGACATTTATTCATTCACCTGGGTTGGGAAATCCCTTGTCTCACAGTTGACCAAGATCATTTGACATCTTTAGCCGGGTTATGGGAGTCTACTTTGAGTCATTCGTCGCCAAACCATCTGTTGTGTTGTTATGTGTTCAAGAGGTCTGAAACAAAACATTCAACCGCAAAATACCTATCATTCATTGTGTCATCATTGAGTCAGTCCTTGTAGCAACATTTCTTTAACTTGAACTATGATTTCGTGTTGCGGGCTTGCTTGCAACGGGTCACTTTCTATCGACATCAGCACATTATCTAGAGAGTTGACTTAGAAATCGTCAGTGCCTTGAGGTCTGCATGCATCAATGGCAGGTTTCTCGCCTTCGACGTCAGTTTTCATCATTGACTTGCGATCGAAGGATTCCATGAAATGTTCAACATCGACTCATTCATTCATATCTCATGGATTGTGCTGGGTACTTTGAGAACCATTGACATCACTGGTAGCCTCTCTCACGCTTGCTAACAGTTTACATCATTGACTGGTAATCAAGTGGTTTCTACCATGTTCGACATCGACTCATTTATTCACATGGCTAGAATCGTACCAATTCGGAAAGTAGAGATGAAGACCCTGGATCTAGTTTCCACCATCCAGGTTGCGAGGAGTTTTGTATTCATTATGTTGTAGACCAATCATAAACAGATGGCTGCGCCCATACTGTGTCTACACGAGTCTATGATTTTGATGTATTATGAAATCATTCCTGTATCAGAGTAGTTAGTCCAATAGTTAAAGTTTTGATCTGAGTATGGGAATGCCTACCTCAGCGATGATATGATCTTATACATGTATTTTGTGTTGAAAATTGCAGTTCTGACCGGGCTCTCCACAAGACGATCCTCGAAATGATAAAGTACTTCACCCTTCCTATATGATATAACACCCTTATCTTATTACATGCTTTGTACATTAGGGGCAATCTGTTACACTGAAATTTGTCACCGAGACTATCTGCAGTTAATATGGCTCCATCAATAGTCATATTATCCTCCTTGTCAAGCCTAATACCTCTGCTCTTCATGTCAAACTTCAAAAAGAGAGAAAGTCACCTAAAAACATGTTTATCTCTGGGTACGCAGGTTCTCTCTACCTTGCCTGCGTGTACGCACTCCAAACACACTGTACCTGCGTACTTGTACGCTCTGTAAGCAAAGGTTGGGTGCGTACCCCTGTAAAGGTCAAAAGGCGCGAGTTTCATCTTTAAAAAGTTACTTGTGGTCACTTCTAGAGCCTTCTAGAAGAGTGTTTGACGTGTATTGAGGGCCTCCAGATGGTTCATGCATCTATGATAGAGGAACTTATCCCATCAAGAGAGGAGCTACCCCATCCAAAAGAGGGAGTATCCCATTGATGTTGGAACTGAATAACTTCCTCTAGAATACTATAAATACAGGCTTTGGGCCAGAGGAGGGGAGGTTGAAAGCTGAACATTCCAAAGGGTAGATGCTGCTGGAATTAGGACTTCCATTGTAAGCTTGTGAGGAGAGATTACCATCTTTTCTTGTTTCATTTGGAAGTGGGTGAGCTTGTCAAAGTAGAGGAAATCTCTTGCTGGACCCTGGGAGGAGCTTGCACAACACCAAGGCTCAGGTTGTTATGGTTTCTTTTTTGTTTCCTTAATACAAATAAGTCCATCTTCTCAATGATTTGTTGTTAATGAATTGTTTCATGTACTCCTTGGTCTATATGTTGAATATGCTTTGTTTTATGGAATATTCAGGTGTTGTGTAATCGTTTGACTGTTAGTGTATGCAGGTCTTAAAGTGAAGGAGGAGCCCATCTGGATCAGCAAGGCTGGACTGCTACAACAAGCGTTGGATTTGAGGTAGGATGGAACAACACTTGGTTTCTCATAGAATAATGTATGTTTAGAGAAGGATTGCTCTTGTTTGTCTTGTTTGTCACTAGAGAGTCTTAGACTCCTAGGGAGGTTAGGTTTGTCCGCAAAATAACTCTTTCCGCATGACAAAAATCACTAAGGTAGAGCACTACAAAAATCAATGGTTTCAACCTTTATACTTGATTCATTTAGTTAAGATGAAAAAGAGAGAGATAATGGCACACATAAACACATGATAACTTGAATTATAGAAGGAGAAACAATATTAAATCACCTTTCCAGAAGAATCCCACAAAATGCTACAAACCCTGGTCTATTTCCTTACCAAACTGCATAGATGAATGTACAATGATGCTCAATGCTTTCACAAAAGTCCAACCTTTGAAAGTGACTAAAAAAAACATATGATATAGACCTCCAAACCACCTGTGCTATCCATCAGGGGTCAAATCCATGAGAATAGGGGTGGTTTCAACCATTTCTAAACTAAGAACACAAAAATCGGTAGTGGAACAACTTGCCTCTGAAACCTAGGAATCTGATTCATTCAACTCCAAACCATCGACAACTGATGTATCTACCTTATCAAGTCAATTTTTATCACTTTTACATCATATTACATCAATTTCCATCATGTTAGCTCATGAATTTGACCATAAGAGAGAAAAAGTCAACCTAGAAGAAAACTAGGTGAAAAACAGAGTTTTTATGCAAAATTGACACTTTTTCATCCTGTGTGTAGCGCCACTTTTTTTGTGCGTAGTTCTTTTTCCTAGCTGCATTTTGAGGTCTTTCCCTTCACCAAATTTGCTCCAAGTAGGCTTTTTGGAAAGGTCTATCTTTATACCTTTTAGAACAAGTGACATTTCTAAATTTGGTGCCTATTTTCTTCTCCAAAAATTAGTTCTCCAACATTGCTTCCTGTGTGGCCAAAAAGTGGTAGAGAGGGCATTTTTGAGGTGTTTTTGGCCCTTTTGGTGACCCAAACCTTGTCAAAAATTTCTAGTAATTTCTAGGTATACATAATTTTCCATGAATAATCTAAAAATATAATGTTTTCGTCCTGAGGAGGTCCTTAGAAAAAGCGAGCGCCTACCAGAAAAACTTGTTTTTTTCCTTCAAAAGTTCAAAATTGTCAAAAAGTTTCCCAAATTTCTTGAAATTTGGCATGAGTGATCTGCATCAAGTACTATGTTGGTATAAGGAAGCTTCAGCCAAGATATTTAGTTTATCTTAGTCTTTCTTGATCCTCAAAGTCTTCTTCAACTTGGGTTTTATGCACCTTATCCTAGCTTTGCAAATTTTGTTTCATGCCAAATAATGATAAGCCACATGCCGCAACATTTTTTAATCCTTACTTTCCTTCTCAAGTAGCTTCTGCAAGTGCATATTCATCTTCTCCAACCAAGACTCCTTGTCATTCTCTATCTCTTGTTCAATGGAGGTCAACTTGACCTTTGCCTTCTTGGCCCTTTGCCGGTTTTTTTTTATGATTTGAAGCTCCATGAGGTCTTGTTTGTGAGTAAGTTGCTTGTTTTCTTGTGCAAGGTCTCATTTTATTTGACCCCCTGATTTCTTAAAGGTCCTCCTTCCTCTTGAGGCACTGATGAAAATTTTTGTGGTCCCTCTCCATAGGTTTTAATGATGTAGTAGCTGATGAGGAATGAAGGGATGAGGTGGGGACAAGAAGAGTATGAAGAGATCTTAAAAGATAATATGAGTGAGGTGTATGGGGATGATGAGTGCTTGAGGGAGTAGAGGTTTTCAGATTTTAGGGAATGAAGGGAATGAGGGGAGTGAATAGGGTTTTAGAATGTAGGATAAGGGTTTGATAGGGAAGTATGAGTAGTGAAAGAGTAGGATGTGGGAGTTAGGGTTTGGGAGTAGGGTATAGGGATAGGGTTTGATGTGGAAATTAGGGTTTAATGGAGTGAAGTTTGATGAGTGAAGGGTAGTGAGGAAGAGTTTATAAACAAGTGTAAATGGAGGATAAAGGTAGCCAGTGACCCTTAGTGGCTTATGAGAGGTAGGTTAGCTTATTTAGGGTTTATGAGGGAAATCTCAATGCCAATAGGGTTTGTTATGAAATGATGCTAAACACACTCAAGAAAACAAGAACACTTCGTTTTTAGCAAGGAGGAATGCTAGATTTACTTGGCACTAGCATTAAATAGCTTTGGAGGTGTTTTTATAACAATTCAGAGGTGTTTTCAACAGGTGTGTAGCGCTAGTGTAATTTTACACTAGAACCCTGTCATAGGTGTGTAGCACCATTTTGTGCATAGCACTTTTTTGCAGACCAGTTTTGAGGGCCTTCTTGATGTCCAAAATTGGGTGCACAATAGATCGTTGAAAATATTATTGAGTCTCTTTCCAACCCAACTTGAATTTTTCATTTTCCCTGTCAAAATTCAAATCTCCCAAGACTGGTGAAAATGTGCAAAATGAGGCTGGCCAAAGGCAGAGTGCTATTGCAGTCAACTTTGGAAGCTCTTCCTCAACTCCAAATTGAGCTAATGTTAGCTCATTAGAAATATCTTTGTGTCTAGTTATCATTTGACTCATCAAGAAAGTCATTTGGCCAACCAAGCTAGGAGAACTCTTGGTTTTGCCAAGGTCACTTCAGAGGTGCATCAATTCTCCCGAGGCAACAATATTTTTGACATTTCTCTAAAACCATGACACCTATGTAAAAGGTGAAGGATTTTTTTATTCCTTCAACTATTTTGGACAAAACCTCTATCAATTGTTCCAAATTCATGTTTTCTTGCTTAGAAACATCATTTGAGTAAAACCTTTCCCGATGTGTGGAATAGGGGATTTGTCAAAATGAAGTGAAATGAAGTGGATAAGGGACTTCTAAATTCTTGAGAAAATTTTGGGAAGTAGGGAGTGATGTTAGGAAATAGGGGAAAGTGGAATTTCAAATATTGAGTGAGTGGAAGGGGTCAAAAAGGACAAAACATAGGCCCAGCCTAGAAAATTGCAAAATTGTAGCAAGAAACTAGCGTTTGTGCAAAAATGAGGAATTTGAGGGATATCAGTGATGAGAAGTGTTTAATAAGGTACATTACTATATGAACATCAGGATACAAGTTTTTATGAGGATTTGACCATCCAAGAGAAATTACCTTCAAAACCCTAGGAGAGGGAAATGAGCCTTACCCAAGTACAACTGAAGCACGAACAAGGTGTAAAATGACCCATTGCAACCCGAAATGATGATGACAACCCTTTGAATGATGGTGCACTTAGTTGAATGGTGACATGGACCGACCTTTGGACAATTTTGAAAAGAGTGCAAAAAAATCCAAGACCTAATACCTAGTGACCACATTTTACTTGAAAACTCACTAAAATGAAAAAAATTGACTTTGACACTCTGAGACCACTTTGTAAGAGCATATATGATCGTTGGAGGAAGGCTGCAAAGACTCAGACTAACATAGACTAAACAATATGTCTTGAACATGTAATACATTCTAGAAACACTTGTTTCCTAAATCCACTCTGACTTGACCACAAACATTCATAGGATTATAATTTCCCATTAGGATAAGAGGACCAATGAAAGACTCCCAAGAAGAGAAATCATATTTTGAACTTTCCATATGATGTGATCCCCTTTAAGCTAAAATCCAAGTGTTATATGAAGAAGCAATAATACCAAAAGCATGTATGTTACCTTGAGCTTTCAATCAATTATATCTAGGATTCTCTCCAAGATTCTTTTTGGTTTTACCTAAGATACAATATACAATTTATGTTGTTGAATAAACTTGGTCATAAGATAATTGGTCTTATTCATACATGAATTTTTTGGATGAAAGTCTCTATTACAATAGTTCCACTTTGTTATGTCCTATCATTTTCCTACATTATAATTAGAGGACTCCTTACTGGGGTTGTTGCTCGATTCCTTGATATGACATGATACCTTTTTATCGTTTCTCTTGTTGTAATTTTTTCAACTTCCTTATGGTGTAAGAACATGGGCATTAGAATGTTTAATATAATTGATAATGATGATTTTTTTCTACTCCATTATTAAGTATTATATGAAGTATTCTAAAGAAGGTGTCTTTCAAATTTGTGTACTGGTAGTTTAATAATATTGAAGGAAGACACAAAATTGAATATTGATGACCAAGTTTTGAAAGTATGGAGAGGATTAGCTACTCATATTTCCTATCAATCCCACATGATTTTACTTGAAGAAGCAAATACTTGAACTTGGTGAAGAAGCCCTGTATGGTGTCAAAACCAATTCGGCTCAATAATGTGACCTCAATCTCCAATTTATGTCCATATTTCTCATCTTGTTTTGCAAACAAATTCTCAAAAGTAGTAAAGACATCACTAGGTGAGGAAAATGGTTGTACATTTAACAAAAGAGCTAGGGAGTTAGACAAGAAAATAAACCCATATGCTATATGCATTGTTTTAAGCTACTTTTCCTTATTTTCTATTAAATTAGATCATGGTTTAGTTTCCATGGTAATCATGTAAAGGCATGTACATCTTCATAGAAGTTTGATACTTAGATTCCATTCAAAATATTTCAACGTAGGGATCAATGCTATGGTGATTTTCTCCATTTTCTATGTCTTTTTCAATCTTATGTCACATGTAATAGAGAGTATATGCTTCTTTCTATAAATTCCTTCTATGCCTTGATACAATGTAAGATTTTTAATCTTATATATCATAAAATTTGTGATACAATGCTATATTTTGATTACAAGCATACGTGAATCTAGTTTTGAAAAAGAAACAATAATATTGCTTACAATATTGAGATAAATAAAACATAAGAGGGAGAATATGAGGCTAAATCAACTAGAGACAATGGAAACAAAAGAGAAAATATAAGAAGGGGTGAACTTGAATTCATTATTACATCCAACTCCATGACTAATATTTATAACACTCTTTAGGCCAAAGGATCAATTCACACTAGTTTGGGGTCACTTAGTGCATGCACAAAACCAAAAATGAACTTTCCATTAGTTTCAATAAACTAGCTTGAAAGTGGAGTTATGCAGTTAAAATGGAGTTAGAATCAACAATAGAGTTGATCAGATGTAGGATCATCCATAAACACCTGATTAATGAAGAAATAACTCACAAACGAAACTCTTATCTCTAAAAATAAAACTAAACTCAAAAGATACAACTAAGTCTCGAGAGATAAGGTTTTGAAGAATACAAGAATAAGATGACATGAAAGGTGGATAAGGTTATCTATACAAATAGCAAGGGAAGTGCATACTGATGTACAAGGAGGATACATATAAGAAAGTGTGCACTATGTGTCATGTTGGAACCATGTCCTTGCTTTGTCATAGCCACATGTCATCCTACATGGTAGCACGTCTTAAAAATATACATATTAAATAAGAAAATATTTTAAACAATAGTCCTCCTAAACAATAGGTAATGTGCATGTACTTCAACACTTTTCATTCTATGAATTATGTATGTAGCCATTAGAGGACAACATAAAGCTTCCCAAGTACTTGATCTCTCAAATGATGACATCAACCACTTTATTTCCAGTAAACGACATGAAGGAGTAGAAGAACACTATTTGGGGGGGACTTGGAGGAGGAAACAATATCTAGGGTACAATGTTGTTAGATCATTTCCAAAGCAACCGTAGTGGGTGGAATAACACCTCTTAATGCAATAATTTATAGTTTTTATTTTATGTCTTAAATATATTTACTCATTAGTGTTTTCTTTGCTAAATTTTATTTTTATAAATTAGTAAATTATAATAAATTTAATAGTCATGTTTGACATTTTGAAAAAAATATATAAAAAATATTTATTTATTATTTTTTAATTATTAAATTTAAATTTGTAAATTGATAAGAAAATATCATTTTAAATTTAATTCATCATAGTCAAACTAATAGATGAAATGGCCTTTTGGCAGTAAGTTGTCAATACAATTTCTAGCAAAATTGTCATTTCTTATTGTTTAAAATTTACTTTTACATGCATAAATAAATTACACACCCCTCAAGGGGATATTTCCAAATCAAACAACTTAAGGTATGGTTTTTTAAATTTGTGCTATATTTTGAATATAATTGACCAAAAAAATGCTTCTAAAAGAACCATTTAGTGTCTTAATTAGACTACATAAACTTAATTCACAATCTTGCTAAAAGATGGCATAACATTTAATTATCAATCCACTTATAAATTATAGTATTTAATTGTAGACTTATTTATATTTCACTTATAAATTTAGATGAACATTTTCATATATATTGTTTACTATAATCATTGTTAAAGTGTTTAATGGATCTCTTGATAAAAATTAAAGAATCAAACTTTATTAATCAAGTTAGAACAACCTCCAAAGGAATATTAAATAAATCCTAATCAAAGGCATATGCTCAACTAAGAACTAACTCCCTCCTAAAATATAGATTTATCCATTAATTATAAAACTCCCCCTTAATGGAGAAAGGGAAAAAATAGCATACACCTGTTGGTCTAGTCTCAGCTACGCTTATAAGAGTACATAAAAAAACTTGGTAACTGAGCTTTCATTTTTGTCTTCTTACTTAAGAGTCCATTCTTGTTCATTCATTGGTGAAGCTTAATATTCACTTTTCTTGCCATAAGGTATTGATGGAGCTTCTCCTCCTTTTTACGTTCTCTTCCCCAAAGGCAGAATACTTGAACTCTTATCCTCCTCTTTCTTGATCTCAACTGTAGGCTAACATTCAATGTTGCAGGTTCTTGTGATTTTTCAATTCTTTCTTCTTGAAAGCCAATATCTGCACACTTAGAAACAATGTTAGATTCAAAAAGAGGACCATATTGGCTCTTGCCTTCATGCCCCTTTAAGAGAGCTTTCATTTCTCCATCTTTCTCTACTGACATAGCTTGCTGGTATATGCCTTCAACCTCTTTACTCAATTCTATTGTTGTAAACATGTTGTACTACATTTGATTTGTATATAGAGATAGAATTTTCTTCTTACTAAGCAACAACTCATCAATAAGATGCTTTTCATGCATCAAATTGGTCCACTCATCATGAGATACATAGCTCTCATCAAATCTGACTTCATAGGTCTCTGCATCAGGGAAGCTTTCTTCATAAAAAAAATCAGACTCTACAGTAATGGTTGTATTTTCATCATCACATGTCTTAATGTCAATTACACGCCCACATTCATCACCCATCATTGCATCTTCAATGTTGACATGTTCAGTTTCACAATCAGTTATCAGGTTGAACAGAAAATATTCATTTTCAAGAGCAATACCTTCATCATATTTTCCCTCATTCAAACTGTACTTCATTTCTAAAATATCCCACAAAACTTTTGCATTTTGAATTTTACCATATTCATGTAGTATATTGAACATGATGTTTTCATCTAATGCAGATGTTATAAGATGTAAGGTTGATGCATCTCAACTATCATAGTTTAAATTGATAACATCTTCAACATAATTCAAAAAATTTACATTCCATAATGTTGTTCTCATTTGAGTTGCTCGACTTTCGTAATTCATACCTAAAAAATAGGGTAGATCAAGCATTAACATCTTAAGAATTTCATCAAATTCTAGATCTGCATCATGATCCATGACTTGATCAACTATAAGTCCATCAGAATCGACTCAAAACTCATCACCAAATTCAAAAAAATAATATATTAGTTGTCCCTTGATGGTTTCTCCTTAGTTTCCTTCAAGACTCTTTCAATCTCCCTTGCCGACCCATTTCTCCTTTTATTTTCTCCATTGAATCAAGCCTGCAAGAACACTTTGGTCAGGAATAGTTTGTTTCCTAATGCACTTTCTGTAGCCATAAATACTAAAAAAAATTCAGTAGAAAAATAAATAATAAACTTGTACCAATTGGCTCTCCTGAACTAGCTCTTTTCCAGCCAGCCAAAACAACTATTCGTGCTTACAATATGTGATTTCTTAAAATATGTGATCACTGTAGCATTCTAGAGAAACAATGGACATACCTCTAATATAGGATTACCAAAGCTTCCAAATTGGATGGAGGAAATCCACATATCCTTGGGGCATTCAAGTTGAAGCCTAGAATTTTCATTTACATGCACTCTTCCTAGTGCTTTCCACAACATTTTTTTCCACTGATCACCAAATCATATGATCCTTTGATCTACAAGATCCACCTACCAAGAGATCCTGGTCAATCCAAGTAGTAGAGGATCAACACCACGACCTCTATCAATGTAGATCAGTCTACAATCTGTGAACAAGCCACACAGATGTGATCTTCACTGAAGCACACTTCAATTTGCAGGTTTGCAACAATGAAATCTTCTAGAACATCCTCAAACCAACCTAGCAACCATGTAGCTCGATCACCATGTTAGCTCAAGCATGCAGATCTCTACTAAGCACTCAAATCTCAATAGATCTTCACAATGCATGATGCTCCTCCACATAGTTAACAAATCATGCAACATTTAGATCTCCTTGACCACACACATAGGATCCTTGATCAAGCAGGCACCTTGACTGACCATGCAGTAAGCTGCAACAGATCTTGCTTCACATGGGTTCCTTCACCATGCACGTAGATATCAATCACCATGCTTCATGTGTGTCCACTAGCACAACGGCTCGGATCTTGCTCTCTGAATCACTAAAACTCACCGCAATTGATCTTCAACTCACCAACCAAAGTGATCTATGGTATTTCGCCTTACTTGTGGCTAGGGGCTGGTCTTCCCACACTCCTCCATAATCAATCTAGAACATTCCATACCCAGTTTCCACACCAAAGGTTATAAACTCGCAAACACACAATGAATCCAAAATATATTCAAATGGCATGACTGTTGATTCGATCCAGATCCTTACCTAGAGATGGTGCGACTGATGATCTGATCGAACACAACAGAGTATGTGGAAACTCACTTTGATTAAATTTCAAATAGACTGCCTTCCCAATAGAGTTGTCGCTTCCCTCGAATTCCACCAAAATTGTGGCCTCCCTTCACTCAAATGACTAACGGCGGCTCACATGAGGACTGAAAATGTAAACAATATTTAGAAACTAGTAGCAATATCCATATGTATAGGCACACTTGCAGATTGCTCAAATATATCATGAGGCCAGTCCAAATTCCTTCATAATCTTGGTCAAATTCATGTTCGGGGCTGTAAAAAGAAAAGAAAAAGGAAAATCTTGTTGTTCACCTTTTCAAACTCATTTTTTTCAGTAAGCCACCTAGGTCCCATGGCTATATTATCCTCATAGAAAAATAAAATAAAAATTTACTTGAAATCTCCCCCACACATTCCACACCATCAAACTTCACAAAAAAATGCAATAAATACGAGAAAATCAAGAAAAGCCTTAGCCCCGTCACCAAATTTCACTCTTGAAAAAAATATTGCAAGCACTTATCTCTCTCTAGCCTGAAACAATCCAGTTGCTTTTTTTCCCTCGACTAATCCGATACTAGCATGGATTGGGAGCTCACCACACACCTCTCCTGACCAAATATCATTGTGCTTTTTGTATCAACCATGCTATCTCACCACCCTTCCACTGCACCTGGGTTCACTACTTGCTCCAACAACTCCACCAAACATGCCTCAATAGTAAGGCCAACCCATACTATCTCTGAAGAAATGCTCTAGACAAAACAAGTTGGTGTCGCCATTTTACAATTTGAACCGATTCCTTAGCCTGATAGGTGACTACCCCCACATTCCTTTGCTTCATTGTATTTATCATATAAATACTTATATTTGGTGCTTTTATGGTAGTAAAACCTTTACAAACGATTTATGCAAAAACATGCATAAAATCCAATCACCCCGCTGAATCCATGGGCTTGCCATAGTTCTCAAGGTTTCACTTTATCACAGTCGAGCATCGGCCCTTTCGCGGGTTATAATACCCAAGCCTTCCACTACCCCGATGTGTGATTACACTATTGGGACTCCACGGGCATTCCTTTTTACACTAAAAACCCACTCCCTTTGTTATATTGGGAATATTAGAAAACATCGAAATACAAAGAAAATCCGCCACGATCTCATAGTTTGGATCTCAGATTCTATACATCGAGGCCTATAAATATCGTTAGGTACACCTTATCACTTGTGCTATTTGAATCTCCATTGTTGATCTTTCTGACAGATCCAACGGTCCTCGTTCAATCGTTATATCGCAATCGACGATTGCCTGAGGGTGGGGTTGTTACACTCGCCAATCTAGTCCTACTGATTCAATCTCCGTCATTTATCTTTCCATAGGTCCAACAGTCCAGATTCAGTCACATGATCACAATCGGTGTTTGCCGAAGGTCGGGGTTTTCACTCACCGACTTTCAATTTTGCCAATTTGATCTCCACCATCGATCTGTCCATAGATCCAATAGTCCATATTCCGTTGCTTGATCACAATCGGCATTTGCCCAAGGTTGGGGTTATGCCGCTTGTCGATTTTCAATTCCGCCGATTTAATATCCACCGTCAATCTGTTGGATCCAATGGCCCCTGAGTGTCACTGTCTTAACCTTGCGCTCCTCTGTTTTTAGGCCTTTTCACGGTTCTGCTGCGCTGCGAGTAGGTTTTCACTATGTACGTGTTCGCCTCCTCGACCATGCCAAATTTGCTTGCAGGTACATATATATGTGTAGAGAAGCTATGGTTCATATTAATCTTAGTCTTCAATCATTCAAAACTCACATACACGAATTCTAAATTGGATTTTGTACGCAACAAAACAAAACAAAAACAAAGGAAGTATTTCAAGACTCTATCTCTCTCTGTGGCTTGCTCGCCTTACACCAATGGCCTTCCTTACAATCTGCCCTTAGGCTTACAACGCTTCTCAATTTGGCTAACCTCCTATTCTTCTTCCCTGTTTTCTTTTTAATACATCATTAGCAGTTTCTTTTATAGTTCAAGGAACTATTATTCAGTTATGAAACAGGTTCTTCAACTAATTCCTATCTAATCCTATTTTGTCGAATTCAAAAACTAACAATGGTTGAGTCAGCCTTAATTCAATATGAAAGAAAAATAAAATAGAAATAAACATATGCCCCAGTTGTTGCCTCTTCATTCGAGTGCTCCTGCATCAGGCTCCAAGGGTAAATGAAACTCATGGCTCTTGTCAATGAGCTCTTTAATAGAGTACCCAATGTTCTGGATCTTGCAAGCATCTAACCAGAAACTATCTTCAATAAGATGACCCTTCCATTTCACTAGGTACTACAAATATTCCTTCTGTCGAGTCCGTTTAGCCACCTAGGTATCTAGGATCTGTTCAATCCCTAGAGGCTTTGTTGGGGGCATTTGTTTAATCCTTGTATCACTCTCTTCCTGCGTGTCCTCTTTTTGTCTTTCAAAACTATCTTCATCCTCTGCTGCAATGTAGGGTTATAGGTATGCTACATTGAAAATGGGTGAAATTCCAATACATGGGGCTAACTGCAATTCATAAGAATTTGCAGAAAATTTCTGAAGAATCCTGCAAGGCCCAATATTTTTCCATTTCAACTTGTTGTACTCACCTTTAGGAAACCTCTGTTTTCATATGCGTTCAAATACTAGGTCTCCTAGATTGAATTGTACCTCTCGCCTTTTCAAATATTCCTTTTTCTTATATATTTGGTTGTTGTTATGTAATTTTAATTTCACCTGCTCATGAAGATTGTTGATTTCCTTTGTGAAATATTCACCATCAGTACCCCTACACTGAAACTATCCCAAATCCCGTAACTCATGTACTCCCTATGGGTGCGTTCCATATAGAATCTGGAAAGGGCTACTACCTGTGCTCCAGTTGGGAAAATCATTATAAGCAAACTCTACTTGTGCAAGAACATGATCCCACTACCGAGAATTTTCTCCAATAAAACTCATTAATAAATTCTCCAGACTTTGGTTCACCACTTCAGTTTGGCCATCGGTCTATGGATGATAAGCTAAGTTGAATTTTAGTTTGGTGTCTAATTTCTTCCATAAGGTTTGCCAAAAATGTCCTGTAAATTTAACATCTTGATCTGAAACAATAGACTTTGGCAAGCTATGTAATTTGACTATCTCAGTAAATAACAAATGTGCTATATGTGTGGCATCACTAGTTTTCCTGCATGGAATGAAATGTGCCATTTTAGTGAAGCGATCCACCACCACCATGATGGAATCGAATCCCCATTGTGTATTAGGCAGATCTAAGATAAATTCTAAACTAACTGAGTCGCATGGTCTGCTCGGAATGGGTAAGGGTGTGTACAACCTTGTGTTTTTGTTCTGTCCCTTTGCAAGCTGACACATTTTTCATCTAGTTACAAACCTTTGTACAACTCTGTGCATCTTTCGCCAATAGTAAAAGTGGCTCAACTAATCCAAGGTCTTGTCTGTGCCAAAATGCCCACCTAAACCTCCACTATGCTCTTCCATTATTAAGTTCTCTCTCATAGAAAATTTCGGAATAATTAACTACCCTCCTTTGAACAACAATCCTTCCTGCATGTTATAGTCCAGACATGAACTGTTATCTCTTAACAATGGATTTTGGCAAGCTTCATAAGCTTCCTTAAAATCTGCATCTACCCCAAACAAATCCTTAAGATGTTCAAGTCCTAACACTTGTATGGTACTTTCCTGCAAGATCATATTCCTCCTGCTTAATGCATCTGCCACTTTGTTGGCTTGAGCGCTGATATGTTTCAGGACAAATGTTAAAATATGCATGTACTCCACCTAGTTCGCATGTTTTTGGTTTAGCTTATGCTGTTGCATAATATACTACAACACAGAATCTTCTGAAAATAAGACAAATTCATTGGCCAATAGATAATGTCTTCAGTGCTTTAGTGCTTGAACCACTGCATAAAATTCCTTGTCATAGGACGTGTATTTTTGCCTACTTTCATTTAGTTTCTCACTGAAATAGGCTACCATTTTGTCTTCTTGGTTGAGTACTACAGTAATGGTTGTCCCACTAGCATCACAAACGAAATTGGAAAAGTTTGTTAAAGTTCGGTAACCTCAAAATCGGTCTTTCAATAATTTTCTTCTTCAGCAAGTGAAAGCTCTTCTCTACCATTTTTGTCTTATAAGAAAGGTTGATTTGTTTTCTTAACGGTGTCCAGCATAGGTGCACAAATCCCACTGAAATTTTTAATAAATTTCTGATAAAAACTCACTAATCCATGAAAACTCCACACCGCATACAAACTTTTGGGGGATGGCCAGCTAACTATAGCTGCAACCTTTTCCAGATACATTTTTAGTTCATTCTCAGCAATCACAAATCCTAAATAAATTAACTCTTTCTTGAAAAAGAATATTTCTTCAAATTTATGGGTAATTTATTCTGCTACAATATTTCTAATACATACCTCACATGTCGAAAATGTTCTTCTTTCATCTTGCTAAATATAATTATATCATCTAGATACACAATCAAAAATTTTCCATTGAATTCCTTGAGCATCTTGTTCATCAACCACATGAATGTGCTAGGAGCATTGCTCAATCCAAACAACATAACCAACCATTCGTACAAGCCTTCATTAGTCTTCAAAGTTGTCTTCCATTCATCACCTTCTCGAATTCTGATTTGGTGGTAGCTAGTTTTCAGGTCTATATTTTAAAAGTACAATGCTCCACTTAGACAATCCATCATATCATCCATTCGAGGTAATGGAAATATGTATCTGATAGAAATATTATAATAGTCCAGGAATCTGTGCACATTCTCCACTGACCTCATTTCTTAGGAGCTAAAATGGTTGAAACTGCACAAGGGCTTAAACTCTCTCAAATCAATCCTTTATCTAACAACTCATGCACTTGCTTCTGAATTTCCTCATTATCCTTTGGACTCATCTGGTAGGTAGCCTTATTTGGCAAATTGGCTCCCATAATAAAATCAATATAGTGACTGATGCTTCTCTTCAGTGGTAATTTGTTCAGTAGATCATCTACCACAATATCACTAAATTCTTGCACCATATTTTGTATCTCTTCTAGTAAATCAGTAAGGTCGATATGTACTAACACTGCTCTTGGTCTTCTCACAACTGCATAACCCATTTCACTCTCCTCAATCTGTCGTAGAAACTCCTTTCCTCCTAGAAGTAATTCTTTTGTTCCACTTGTTTCTGCTACTTCCTCTCCTTCCTTGGCTTCCTTCATGTGTACCAAGGTATGCTTTATCCCATCTCTGACAAGCCTGTAACAATTTTCCACTTCATCATGGACTACCTTTATATCGTATTACCATGGTTTTCCCACCAGACTATGGCACACATCCATCAGCATTATGTCACAAGTCACTTTATCCTTGTACTTGCCTATCTAAAAATCCTCCTCGCATTATTCATCAACTAGCAGTTGGTGTCCCTTCTGCAACCATGACACCTTGTATGGAGTTGGGTGCTTTACTCTCTTCAAAACCAGTTTCTCTACCATCTCCATAGCTATTAGATTATCGGTACTCCTACTGCCAATTATCAATTTATAGCATTTTCTGTGTGACTTACATACAATCCAAAATAATTCTTTCCTCTGTATCTGATCAACTACTTCCTTGGCTGGTTTTAATGACACTTTTGTTCAACACTAAGGCTTCCCTAGTTTCTAGCATGTTCTCCACCTCCTGTGGTAGTGCCTCCGCTTCATTGGGCTGAGCAATATATGCTCCCCTCTGCCTAGTTTGTTTGTTTTCACGACATTAAAAGGACCTGTGTCCCCATTTGTGACTCTTGTAACACTGATAGGCATTTCCTTTGCCTCTGTCATTACCTCTTCCTCGCTGGTATGGCCTTCCTCCTCTGGTGTTACCTTCCCTTTCACTTTGTCCCGAAGTCTTCGAACTGTTATCCTCTTCATTGCTTCTGGTAGTCTTACCTCTAGCAAAGGTTTGTCCTCAAACTCTACCAGAACCACGTCCCCTCCTGGTATTTTGCTTCCCATCAATCTTTTCCTCTGCCTTCAAAGCACTCTCATAAGCATCTTCTATGGTTTTAGGGGAAAGAATGTTGATTTCGTCTAGAATCTCCATCTGTAGGCCATTCACAAATCTCGTTGTCTTCTCAAGGGTATCTTCAACATAACCAGTTCTCAGGTTAATTTTATAAAATTCTTCTGTATATTCCTTCATAGTCACCATTCTCTATTTTAGGTTTTGTACATGTCTGTAAAAGGAATTCTGATAGTCTTTAGGCAGAAACTTGATCTTCATTTTCGCAACCATCCTGTCCCACTTTCTAATCAAGGGTTTGTTTAATCTCCTCCTTTCTGCCTGTACACTATCCCACCATAATGTTGCATGTCCCTTCAATTTGGTGACAGCAAACCCGACCCTCTTATCTTCGCTACTTTCTACATACTCAAAGTATTTATCTAATTCACTTATCCAGTCTAGCATTGCCTCTGTGGACAAACTGCCATCATAATTAGAGAGCTCTAGCTTTGGTTTGTTGTTAGCCAACAAAAATGATTTCAGTAACTTAATTTATGGTCCTTCATCACCTGACCCATCTATCATGGACACATTTTCCTCTTCACTATCATCTCCATCCTCTATCTCTCTATGCCTCCTTGCCTCCAATGCTGTGAAATGTGCAATTAAGTTTCTAATCTCTTTTCCTAATCCTTCATTTGCTACTCTTCTGACGGCTCTTCCTCAACCCCTTCTTCCTATCTCCATATTTACTGAGAGAATGGAAAAATGTAACTCTCATATCAAAATGGTGCCACCATTTTACATCTTGAATTGATTCCTTAACCTTATAGGTGACTGCCCCCACCCTCCTTTAGTTTATTGGATTTATCGTATAAATCCTTAAATTCAGCACTTTTTATGGTAGTAAAACCTTTACAAAGGATTTACACACAAACTTGCATAAAATCCAATCACCCCAAATAATCCATGGGCTTGGCATAGTTCTTAAGGTTTCACTTTATCCCAGTCAGGCATCAACCCTTCCACAAGGTACAATACCCAAGGCTTCCACTACCCCAATGTGTGATTACACTATCGGGACTCCACGCGCACGCCTTTTTACACTAAAAACTTGCTCCCTTTTTTATATCAGGAATATTAAAAAACATAGAAATACAAAGAAAATCCACCCCAATCTCATAGGCTAGATCTCAAATTCTATACACCGGGGCCTATAAATATCATTGGGTCTGCCTTATCACCTACGCTATTTGAATCTCAGCCGTTGAACTTTCCGACAGATCCAATGTTCCTCATTCAATTGTTATATTGCAATCAGTGATCACCCAAGGGTGGGCTTGTTACACTCGCTGATCCCGTCCCCCTGATTCAATCTCCATCGTTAATCTTTCAATAGATCCAACGGTCCAGATTCAGTTGCATGATCGCAATTGGTATTTGCCTGAGGTTGGCGTTTTCCGCTTGCCGATTTTCAATTCCACCAATTTAATCTCCACCATCGATCTGTCCACAGATCCAACGGTCCATATTCCGTCGCTTGATCGCAATCAGTGTTTTCCCAAGGTCGGGGTTATACCGCTCACCGATTTAATCTCCACTACCGATCTGTTCGATCCAACGGGCCCTGAGAGTCACCATCTTAACCTTGTGCTCCTCTACTTTTAGGCCTTTTCACACTTCTGCTGCATTGCGAGCAAGTTTTCACTATGTATGTGTTCATCTCCTTGGTCACGCCGAATTCCCCTGCAAGTACATATATATGTGTAGAGAAGTTATGATTCATATTAATCTCAGTCTTCAATCATTCAAAAATCACATGCACGGATTCAAAATTGGATTTTGCATGTAACAAATCAAAACAAAAGCAAAGAAAATATTTTGAGACTCTGTCTCTCTCTCTGGTTTGCTCGCCTTACTCCGATGGCCTTCCTTACAATCTTCCCTTATGCTTACAACCCTTCTCAATTCTGCTAACCTCCTATTCTTCTTCCCTTTTCCTTTTAATGCATCATTAACAGTTTCTTTTACAGTTCGAGAAACTGTTCCTCAGTTATGAAACAGTTTCTTCAACTAATTCCTATATAATCCTATTTTCTAATTCAAAAACTAACAATGGCCAAGTCACCCTTAATTCAATGTGAAACAAAAATAAAATAGAAACAAACATATCTCCGAGCTATCGCCTCTTCATTGAGGTGCTCTTGCATCACAAGTTCCACCGTCTATCAAGCAGACATGTCCAATAGGATTGATCTCAACTTATCACTAATCCAGCACTACTGCAACACGCATGTAGGCTCCACAATCTTCATAAAATACACGAGCCCATCAAATTCAGGCGGTGAATAATAAGACAACCACGCAGATAGACTTCCTTCCTAGAGTGACAACACTAGTATGTGCTTTACACTAATCTCATGTATGCACCTCCTCCACACATGTGGCAGACATCTTCCTCACGAGCTTACAAACAACACTCAACATCATATGCGGTCGACACAACATTCGATCAGACGTAGATCAGACCCACACACAGATCTACCTCTCCACTTACTTCATCCAAACCACCATTGAGTCATACAACACATTCTCGACACTGAAGCTCTCATACGGTGCTAAAAATTAAAGAATCAAACTTTATTAATCAAGCTAGGTAACTCTTAGGTGAGAGACTGCACCTGGAGACTACCACTAGTAGAAAATTCTACACCTTTCATCTTCCAATCAAAAATATATATAGCTTTCACACAAGTAGGGAAGTTAGAGCAACCTCCAAAGGAATAGGAATTAAATCCTATTCAAAGGCATTAGCTCAACTAATGAACTAACTCCCTCCTAAAATATATATTTCTCCATTAATTCTAACATCTCTCATATTCAATATATTTGTATTTTCATTTATTAAATCATTAATATAATAATCCATTTTTCCATTGGGGTATCTCATGGATATTTTTTCCAAAATATCCAATACTCAGAGTGTTTGTATCATATTCTTTATCGTGTAAATGGATTTAGTGCCCTCACTAAACCATGGAGCACCTAAAATTCTTAAACTTACAGATGGATTATCAAAAATTTAGTTGCATACCATCAAAATCGTGCGAGGCAAACCATTATTTTCCAAGTCAAATGATCACCTCTTTAGACTAAGCTCATTAATATATTAACATATATAGTTATATTTTATATAAATTATTTTAATGGAGCATACATAATTTGTATCATAAATTTATAGTCATTTTAACTCTTGTTTATTAATTTTAACTACCTACATTAATATTAGTTTTTCTTTATTAATTTTAATTGATTTTAAAATATTATAATTATGATTTTTAATTCAATTATACTTTATGGTGATTGGTAATTTATTTGGATTTTCTAGATTTTAATTATTATTTTTAGTTTTTGTTTTATTAATTAAAATGATTGATATAAAATATTGTTAGATAAAATTATTGATTTTTTTTTTCCTCTATATACTTTTCTTTACCTTTAGAAAGTGTTAACGTAGTGTTGACTTACAAACTTAGCTTAGTCCTGTACATGAAATTGAGATTCAGGAGAAAGGACAAACATTTGGTAAATCAAACCATGGTAAGAAGAATTTTATTGTATTCTACTTACATTACATTTCATTTGTAATAGACCATTATTAAACACTATACAGTGAGTCAATAATTTGTCATGTACATTTTCCCTCGTCTAAAGACATGAGAGAATCACACACCAGCCTCCTGATGTCATTGATGCATAACCGTTCTAGATGTTGTGCGCTCTATTTATAACACGAAATAGCTTACCCCGTTCTGCGATCCCCAACGAGACTTTGTTGCTAGAACATTTAAAATCTGGGGTGAGCAATGTCAATTCAATGTAAATTAGTTGTCGGACAATGCAAAGTGCAGCAACTTTGGAAAGAGAAGTTTTCTTTCATGTCACACTCAGATGCACAGTAAATATGTACGATTTAATTTTTTATCATTTCTGCCTTTTTCATCATTTCATTCATTAAATAATTACAAGAAGTCCTTCACCTTCACCTTCACTCGCAGTAAAGATGTTTGTTTGTTGAATTAATTTCCTAAGAAAGAGTTTCTCTCAGAAACACTATTACAAAAGATTTTCAGATGAGTGCATCGATTACTCTCCCTCTATATATATGTAGTAAGAGTATGAAAGCCAATAGAAACAAATACTAAATTTAGTAAATAAATATTAAATTTAGTATCTGAGCATGTAGTAAAAGTTGGTAAGGGCTAATGAGCTTGTCATAGGGCATTAAATGCTAGCTTAGCTGCAACCTCGATAACCCTATAACACACATGTGCCTAGTGACTAGATAAATAAAAAATAAGCGTGTGTGTTATCGACTTGTAGCTAAACAAACATTTAATGCCATATAGCAAGTTGATTAGCCCTTGCTGTAAAAATTGGATCTGAATAACAAGAATGCATCACAGAACCATCGAGCCGTAATTGAAGCCTCTCGGAGATCCAATCTTATGTTCAAAAGTTGACATATTTGATTCAATCTTTTCAGTTTACCCTTTTTTATGTTTATGGTATTTTTCTCATAGTGTCTTTGGCTTATAAGTGTCATGCACATTTTCTTAGGTTCGTTTCGCTTTGGTTATATTTTACAATTTGAAAAGTCAAAGTATGGTTCTTTTCGAATTATCTTGACCGGAGCATCTAAAACCATTAAACTTCATCAACTCACGCCATATGATCTCCACCTGAGCTCAGGTATTATATGATTTCCAACCTAATATCATAAAATGGGATGGTATGTCATGCATGTTGCCTGAATGTGGTATCATAAGCTTGGGGGAACACATTTCCATGTCCTAGCTTGTTGATCCATCGTGGGAGAACGACAGTGCGTCCCTCCACTTGTCACCCGACAGTCTGATATGATAGCTTATTTAACCAATAATGATTATTAAAAAAAATGGAATTTGTAGTTTATAATGGATATGGTTCATACACATCAATTATACTAGATTTTGAAAATACCAAGCTAATATGTTGGTGGTTAATTAAGTACAAGGACATTTGATAGAAAACAATAATATATATTATTCGCCAACCTCCTAATCCACGAAGAATAATATATATATATATATATATATATATATATATATATATTTCATTTACATATTAAATGAAATTACATTTTGTACATACAAAATAAAGTGTGTATTCTTGAAAGGGTTTGAGTATATCTTTACAATGGAGAAACGAAGAAACCATTCCACTCATCATGACAATATATCTATACAAGATTCAACTTTAGGGGTCCTCACATAGAAATCATAGAAAAAGGTTTAGTAATGCAACGTATATACAGTATAATAAAACGACAAAGTGTTAAGTTGTGACACCTCTAAGTTTTTCTTTGTTTGAATTTAATGGCTATGGAAGTCTAGATGGAAAGTAATTGATTATATAATAAAATTATTATATGATGAATAAATGAGTTTGTTTGGAAGAGTCCATGATTAATAGAGATTTCTTGATATTCTAAGAAAAAAATAGTTATGTGGTCAAGTTTACATAGTGAGCCTTCTCAAATATTATCTCCCAAATATTATCCTAAAAATATGAGGATAGCCAATTTAAGAAAACCATAATGGACAAGAAAGATTATGCTAACAAAAATAAAAGCAAAAGGACAAAAACTAGGTGCTTTAAAGGAGAAACCAATATTTTTTCCTATTTGAGATAAAAATCATAGGTAATTAAGAGATGTAGACCATAAAAGCACGATGTTGCCAAAGAAAAAAATATGATGTGAATAACTATAAGAATATCATGAAGGAATACAAAGAGGATTGTTATTCCAAATATAAGAACTCTGAGATCGAAGAAATTTTTGGTTGCAATTCATTGGTTGGGAGGAATGTGATTTCTCCCTAAAAGTTCCCAAGTGGTTAGTTATGGTCAAATTATCGTGATTTTATGATTATATCCTGAATTATATATTCCATAATGTTATTATAATGCTATTTATTGTTCCTGTTATTAGTTTTTTATAATTGTTGAATTATATAAAACAATAACTATCATGGTTAAATAAAGTAAATTATTATGAACAAAATTACATATGCATGGTCATAATACTCTATTATGAGTAGAGCTATACATACAAATATATTACAATCATTATAATCATTATAGTTATTACAACATGGATAAATCCTCAACTCAGAGGAATCTATTTTATTAGATTGTAGTGTATATCTATATATATATAATTTAAATTATGAGATTTAGAAGAGATCCTAACCTATAATTTAAATTATGAGATTTAGAAGAGATCCTAACCTCGCCTTCGGAAGGAGAATGTAAATAACTATACTCTTAGGTTATCTAACCATAGAGAAGAATAAAGGAAAAGTTGAATAAGGGAAAAGTTCAATATTGAAGACATACATCAAAAACATGAATTAAGACTAAAATTAATATAGTAATACTTTCTCTACGACAGTGAGTTGGAACAACTATGCAATGGTCACTGTTGTGAGTTTCTGTAATATCATTAACAAATTCGAATAAGGAAATATCAAATAGTTATAATATTCTTGTAAACTAATTAACATTTCAACATGTTTGTGAGACTGAAATTAATAAAGTAATACTTTATGTATGAGAGTGAGTTAGAACAAATATGCAATGGGACCTATTGTGAGTTTATGTACATGAATATCGTTAATAAATTCGAATAAGGAAACATGAAACGCTTATAATATTATTGTAAACTAATCAACATTTCAAGTATGCTTATGAGTCTAGCTAGAAAACAATATTAAGATAGATAGAATATATTCGGTCCACTCACTATTAGTATTCCTATATAGATGGCAATACAAACTATATTTTTAAGACAAATAATAATGTTTTGGTTAATAAATTCTAGAGGATGCATATAAATAGAGATACTAAGTGTGGTATAAGTAAAACCATGATACAACAAAAGAGATATATTCGAGAATGGAATTAATACTATAATATGTAGAACATCAAGGATATTGACATTCTTATACAATTCTTTGGAGTTCTTGGAAGTTGATTGTTATAATATAGAACTTGGATTATAAACTAACATGGGTTATAAGAATAAATAATTGACATGGGAAAGCCATGTATATATACAAAACATGAATGTTAGTGGTTGTTACAAGGAAGTAACTAGAGTCTATAAGTTGAAGACAATTGTATAAGAATTATCATTGAGGAATTATACAGGGGAATCTCTTGAGCAATTTCCTATTTAATAAAAGATATCTACTCTTGTTGGTGGATATGAACATCACTAAAGAGTTATAGTGTAAGCCTAAAGGAGTTATTGGAAACAAAATTTAGTGAATCACTAATATCTCGTACTTGAATCAACTACAAGCTATTTTCACTTTAGGGCAACTAAATGAATTTAAGTTAAGAACTACTCAATACAAATTGAACAACAAAATCCATTAACTTTTGTTAGAGTCGGAATAATATTTGTAGTGTGTAGTAAACAAATGGAAAGAGAATAACCCATATATGATATGGCATTCATATTGAGCCTTAGAAGTAAATTCTTTGACAATTACCTAGAATGCTTACAAGTGCATATATCATAAACTTTTGAGCATAGTAAAGAAGGAAAAATAAATAACAATAGAGTAGACTTATGCAAGAGAATAAAAAGATAACATTTATAATTTGAAGGACTAAAATTGAGTTACATAGTAGCAAAACTTTATAAGCTCTCTTCAAATATCCATTCATCAAGTCGAAGACAAAATATTTTGAAGTTGCTAATTAATGTATATGCGGGTTAGAAGCTTAAAGGAAAGTTCTACAATAGATAAACCCTCACAACCTTCGTAAAGTTATAAGGCTCATAGTGTTAGCTCCCTATAATACTAGTCTATTCCCTTATTATTATTGTCATTGTACCCCTTATTTTTATTTTTGTGTCCATGTTGTCCCTATATTGTTATTATTGTTCGCCATAAAAGCCCACTATTTTTATTTTTGTGCACTTAGATTATTATTGTTATGTCACCTCCAATTATATTGTGATCCCTTAGACTCCTATATATAGAAAGGAGGTCTTATCATTTGTACCATCTAAGAATTGTTTATTTGTGTAATGTAAAGGAGTTTTCCCCCTCGAAGAGGCTACGTTTTAAGTCATTGATCTATCTCTTTCTTCTATTCTGTGAATTGGTTGCATAACAATTGGTATGAGAGCTTTGGATTCTAGGGTTATGTTGCATCAAACAAGTCATCGTGGGATTTTCGCTATAATGTTTTTTTTACGAAGCTTTAGAAGCCTAAATTAAAACCCATTTGAGATGAACTCGTCATGAATTTCATGACCGAATTTCATATCTTCTCTCACTATATTTTTGTATATATGAACTAAGGAAGTTAGGGTTTTTGCAGGCTCCCGAATTGGATCTCAAATAGGTCACCTTGGGAAAATCATCATAAATTTCTCTCTAAGAATCTGGTTCAAATTTCATAAAAAGTGACAGAAATATGATGGTCTTTTTTTCGTTGGATATCGTTTTCAGAACCTAAGCTCAGAACATTCACACATGGCACGTCATGCAAGTTCGCTCTACTAAACTAGTCTATAATTAGGTCACTGCAACAGATTGGGCATAACTATTTCTTCGGGAATCCAATTGCGATCAAAGTTGTGGGATTTGAAAGAACACTTAGTGGGCTATAATAGGCCAAAATTTTAAAACATGGAGGTTCGCAATTACAGTTTTAGAGGCATTTCAATATCGAGCTCATACGAAGCGGAAAAAAAAAGGTGTGTATTCTTTTTTTTATAATTCGCATAAACCTTGTTTGAGAAACTAGTTTGAAGTGATTCAAAGGGAATTGTGAAGCATAATTATTATTCATTGACGACTCAAAGAAACAAAATGGAAACACCTAGTAAGCAACTTGAAATCTTTAGTATGACACATGAAGAAGAGGAAGACATGCAACATGATATATTAAAATTACAAGACCAAGTGCAACAAATTTCGCACTCACAAAAAGTAACTAATTTTAAGATGGACTTTTTAAAGAATGGAATGGAAGCTAATATGGATGGCATGGAAGCTATGATGGATCTTATAGAATGAGAACTTAAAGGCAACATGGAATATTTGAAGGTAGATTTGACAAAATTGCTACAAGAACTGCTTACTAATGGTGAAAGGTTAGTAAAGGAAACTCATGATGAGAACAAAAGAAATGTTAGTCATGATTTAATAGACTCTAACATTGGATTCAAGACTCATCATGTTCCAAATATCGATATGAGGTAGTTTGATGGCAAGGATCTTGTAACATGGATACTACAAATGGAGCAATATTTCAATCTCCATAACGTGAAAAGCACATAAAAGGTACGCCTTGAAACTTTATATTTGGAACCCAATCAGTTTGTATGTGATCAATGGATTTGCTCTCATAAACAAATTATCATTAGGGGAAATTTTATGGAAGAAATGATATCACATTATGATGATACAAAAAGAAACACCTCTTTTAGCTAATTGACAAATCTCAAACAAAAGGGTTCAATGGTGGACCACATTGAGGACTTCCCAAAATTGAATATAAGGGTAAAAAATATTCCAAAGGAGCATAGGATTGATGTGTTCATAGGGAATTTAAAGGATATCATCCAACATGAGGTTTTCCTTTGGGAACTTGATTCATGGAAGAAGGCGTTCAGGTTGGTAAGAAAAATTGAAACCAAAATTATGGCAACAAGTAAGCCTACCACTCACAACTATAGAGGTGGAAGTGTTGTTGCCCCTAGCTTTCCAAAACCTACAAGGTTGACACCACAATAATTGGAAGAAAGAGGAGAAAAACGGATTTGTTACAATTATGATAGCAAATACACTAAAGGTCATAAGTGTGCTGAGAGGAAATTATTTTACATATATTGTGAAGAGGAGGAAGAAAAGGAACAAGAAACATCAAAAGAAGAGGATGCGCACCAGGAACAAACCCTAGAGAAAAAAGAAATTAATCCTACCATATCTTGTAATGCATTGGCTAGAATTACCACTCCTCAAACTATCAAGATAGAAGGACATATCAATAATAAAATGGTAATAGTGTTCATCGATTCGGGAAGTACCCATAATTTTATTCATTGTAAGATAGCCAATGAATTGAATTGCTTCATATATCTAGCACTAGTGTGTCAAGTGATGGATGCAAATGGACGAACCATAAATTACTCTGGAAAGTGCCATAATATCAATCTATCCATGGGAGAATATGCGTTGAATAGTCAAATGCTTTCCATTCCAATGGGTGGTGGTGATGTTGTACTAGGAGTCCAATGGGTAGAATCTTTGGGTACGATAACCTTTTTTTTCAATAACTTTTATTGAAATTTGTTTTGGAAGGAAAGGAATATGAATTAAGGGGTATCACAGGGAAACCAAGAAAGATAACCAGCTCTAATGACATGATAAAGATTCTAAAGAAAGAACAATGAGCTGTAATTGCACGATTATGTTTGCTAGAGGTCCGTACAATGGAATCATCTATTTATCCAGATCTCCAAAATGTCTTGGAAAATCATTCTAGGGTATTCAAGACCCCCAAAGACCTCCCACCTATTTGTGATCATGATCATGATATTCATTTGATTCCACGAAGTGTTCCTCGAAACATGAGGCCTTACAGATATCCCTATGCCCAAAAGAGTGAAATTGAACATATGGTTGTAGAAATGCTAGAGGCTAGTATAATTCAACCTAGTCAAAGTTCATTCCTTGCTCAACTATTATTGGTGGACAAGAAGGATGGATCATGTTGCATGTGTCTGGATTATAGGGAGTTCAACAAGCTCACTATTAAAGATAAATTCCCCATTGTTGTCATTGATGAAAGTATTGGATGAATTACATGGAGCAGTTTACTTCACCAAGTTAGACCTTCATTATGGATATCATCAAATCAGAATGAAGACTGAAGGAATTTAGAGAACATCATTTGGGACTCATGAGGGTCATCATGAATTTTTTGTTGTTCAAATTTCTAAGTCGAACCTGTTAGAAATTTTCCTGCACTATCTGGTTTATTTCTCCTACTTGTTTAACTATTGAAAAAGTTATTTAACCAGATAAATACTGAAATAAACATAATGCAGTCTCAACCATCTACATATCATCAACTGAAAGAAATAGACAAACATATAAGTGACACTGTTATTTTTTGATAATCGCCCCTAAAAAAACCCAACTTGGGAAAATTGGTGCAGTAATTTTGAGGGTTTTATTATTAAGTAGCTTTTGTTGAGTACAAATGGGTACCAAAATTTCTCACCCGACAGTGAAAATGATCTGGTAGTAGTACCTCTCTTTAGAAGTATATATTCTAAAAGTCTTCTCCAAGAAATTCTCTCTAATGCCTAAGGAATTGTGTCAGCTTGAAACCCTCTACATTAGCCCTTTGAGGCTCTGTGTAGCCTCTCTATCCCTTTGCATCACTTCTTCAGCCTCTGTATCACTCTCGTAGGCCCTTTGGCCCTCTACGTAGTCACTCTGGCCTCCCCGTGGCTCTTGTTGGCTCTTTGTTTGCCTCTCTGTTTCTGAATTGGTATTTCGACACTATATATGCACTCACTACGCCTTGGTGCAACTCTGATCACTGGTTCGATTTCTCTTAGCAAACTCCACACTATAAAATCAAACTCACTATTCAATCTCACTATTTCTCCAACTGACCCTCAAGCCTCCTCTTGTATTTTTTTTGTTGAGTATTCAATGGCCAAGATTACATCTCTAATCAATGGATAAGATTAGATTTGGCTCGATCCATGTCATTTAGAACCTTTAGTCCATTCATGGCCATCTTTACTCTTATTTTTTACTCCTCTGAGTCTCTACTTCCCTCCTGGGAGTTCTATCTTCGAATCCCTTTGAGTCTCTATTTCCCTATTGGAATTTTTCTTCTAGACTACTTATGAATATCAATTTCCCTCCTGTAAATCCTTCTGCCAATAGTTGAATCACAACTCTCCAATCTCCTTTTCTCCTCGAACAGTGATCTAGATTTCTTGACTAGAAATTTGCCTAGGTAGCAACTCCTTTCTACCTTGGTTCTATACCGTTAGGTATTGTTGTGCCTCAACAGCAACAACACCCCACTAGCTTCACACTCCACAATCTACTCAGAACTTCTTATGCCCCAACAACTAAAGAACTTCGCCTCTAGGCTGTACGCAATCCCAACAATGGCTAAATCACTCCACTAGCTAACTGCATCAATCCTACTTGGCTGAGCATGATGACGTGGCTCTTCATGAGCCTCTTTTTCCTCTCACTACTTCTGTGCTGGCCCATTCTCTAGCTTGAACTGATGGTGCAAGCCCTCTGCGTCACCCATTCTGTACTGCTTTCTGCTTAGGAATAACATGTGTCACTTGGGACAATTGTTTGTGTTACAAATTCTCTTATTTAGCTGGTGCCTTCAGTTCTCCTATGATCTACAATGCTCTGATACCATGTTGAAATTTCTAAGTCTAACACGTTAGAAATTTTCCTGCACTATTTGGTTTATTTCTTTGACTTATTTAATTACTGAGTAAGTTATTTAACCTTATAAATACTGAAATAAACACAATGCAGTCTCAATCATCTACAAATTGTCAACTAAAAGAAATAGACAAACACACAAGGGATATCGTTATTTTTAGACAATCATCCGCGGAAAAACCCAACTTGGTAAAAATGATGCAGCAATTCAAAGGGTTTTATTATTAAGTAGCCTTTCTAGAGAACAACTAGGTGCAAAACTAGCTCACCCAATAGAGAAATCAATCTCGAAATAGTACCTCTCTTCGAAAGTAAATATTTTGAAAGTATGCTCCACGAAACTCTCTCCAATGCCTCTCTAAGGCACTAGGTTAGCCTCTTGGCCTCTACGTCATCCAGAGACTCTCTGTGTCAGCCATATGAGGCTCTCCGTAGCCTCTCTAGCCCTTTATTTCGCTTTTGTAGTCGATGTGTCACTCTCCGAGGCCCTCTATCCCTCTGGCCCTCTGCAGAGTCACTCTAGCCTCAGCACAACTGTTGTTGGCTCCGTGTTTGCCTCTCTACCTCTATGCTGGTCTTGTGGCACTATCTTTGCCTCTCTACTATGCACTAACTACCCCTTGCTATAACTCTGATCACTGGTTCAATTTCTCTTAGAAAACCCTGCTTTAGAAAATCGAACTGACTGTTCAATCTTGGTGTTTCTCCAACTCACCCTAAAGCCTCCTCTTATATTTTTTGTGTTGAGTCTTCAATGGCCCAGATCACATCTCTAATCAATGGATTAGATTATATTTCACTTGATCCATGTCATTTAGAATCTTTTAACCCAGTTTTATATTAGTACCAATTAATATTTTTATTTTCCTATGTTTAGACTTAGGAACCCATTAAAAATATTAATTATTTTAATATATCCTTCACCACACAGAATTTCCCCAAACCATTTATGGGTCTTGGAGACCTCATGTGCTTTAGCTTCTCCACTATTTTTCATGGCTAGAGCACATCCAATGCTACCCCAAATGAACATTTTTCATGCCTTTTTTCCTTACTAATGCACCTTTTGCATTTCAAGGTTTGATGAATTCCATTTTCAAACCCTTCCTTAGAAAATTTGTATTAGTATTTTTTCATGATATACTAATCTATAACAAGTCTTGGAAGGATCATGTTCAACATGTTGACAGAGTGCTCAAACTATTGGAGGAGAAACAATTATATGAAAAAACCTCTAAATGTTTGTTTGGAGTACAAGGGATGGAATATTTAGGTCATATTGTATCTCATGAAGGTGTTAAGGTAGACCCTAGCAAAATTATATACATTAAGGAATGGAAAATCCCCACATCCATAAAGCATTTGCGAGGATTTCTCCGGTTAAGAGGGTATTATCGCAAGTTTGTTGAGAGTTATGGGAGAATAATGGAACCTAAAACAACATTACTGAAGAAATATGCATTTTCTTGGACTCTAGAAGCAACTCGGGCCTTTGAGCATCTTAAAGAGGTAATGTGCCAAGCACCGGTCTTAGTTGTGCCAAAAATCAAAAAAACCTTTAGTGTATAATGTGATGCCTCAAGAAATGGAATTGATCTTGTTTTAATGCAAGAGGAAAGACCCATTTCTTTTAAAAGTCATCCAATCAAAGGAAAATATTTACACAAAGCTATTTATGAGAAGGAAATGTTGGCAATACTACATGCACTTAAAAAATGGTGACCTTACCTAATGGGAAGACACTTGAAGGTAACAACAGATCATGATAGTCTCAAATATGTTTTAGAACAAAGATTATCTTCAGAAGAGTAGCAAAAATGGGTCACAAAGATGTTGGGTTATGACTTTGAAATCATCTAAAAAAAAGGAAAGAAAAATGTTGTTGCAGATGCACTCTCAAGAAAGGATAAGGATGTGGAAGCATTGCTTTGTGCCATTTCTGTTATGCAACCAGATCGGATAAATGAAGCAAGGTATGAGTGGAAGAGTGATGAAGAAGTGTAGGTACTTATTGAAAAGTTACAGCAATATCCTAGTACATCTGATACATTTAGATGGAAAAATGATTCGTTATGGTACAAAGATAGCTTATACCTTTGTAAAAATTCCCAACTCAAACAAAAGATTCTTAGGGAATTGTACACATCTCCCTTATGAGGGCTTTTGGTACTTTTAAAAACTTACTAGAGGTTTAAGAAGGAATTTTCTTGGGTTGGCCTTAAATCTGATATTCAAAAGTTTGTGGCCGAACTTTTGGTTTTCCAACAAAATAAAGTTGAGACAATTAAGACCCCAAGTCTATTACAACCTTTATTCATTGCAAGTCAATGTTGCAAGGAGGTTCCAATGGATTTTATCACAAGTTTACCCAAGTCCAAAGGAAAGAGTGTCATCATGGTGGTATTTGATAGACTTACCAAGTATGCACACTTTTGTGCATTATCTCATCCATTTAAATATAGTACAGTTTCACTGCATTATTGAAACAACTCAAAAGCTACATGGAAACACAAATATTATTGTAAGTGACAAAGATCCTATTTTCACTGGAAATTTTTGGACAAAATTATTTTCTCATCTGGTTCCTTAGTGAGCTCATAGCTCATCTTATCATCCTCAATTTGATTGGAAAACTGAGATAGTGAACAAATTTTTGAAAGGATATCTTTGTTGCTTTGTATCTAATAAATAGACGCAATGGGTCGAATGGTTGCCTCTCATTAAATGGTGGTATAACACTCCCTTCCATATTGTAGTAAAAATAACCCCATTTATGGTGCTTTATGGATATCATCCACCGTCCATCACATCATATTTAAGAGAAAATTCTAAGGTTGACGCAGTGGAATATCACATCGAAAATCGAAAAAAAGTTCTCCAACTCTTAAAGGATAACCTCACTTTGGCGCAGAATAGAATGAAACAACGGGAAAATTAACATCACAACAAAAGAATTTTTTATGTAGGTGACTAGGTGTTTATACGAATACAACCATACAAACAAATGTCCCTCAAGTAATCTAAGAATGATAATAAATTATCACCAAAGTATTATGGGTCGTACAAGGTATTGCAAAATATTGGTACTATGGCATACAAATTGGAACTCCCTGCATATTCTGAGTGCACTGAGTTTTCCTCATTCAAATAGTATTTCTAGAGCTTAATGAGGAAGGAAAAATCATATTGGAACATGAAGCAGTCACAGAATCAAGAACTCGACAGCTGCGAAATTAATTAATTTCATAGTATTTCATCAAGTGGAAGAACTTACCTGTTGAAGATTCTACATGGGAGGATGAGAATTGAGGACAACACTTTTTTGAAGGAGAGGGGCATGTTAGGTCCCTATAATACTAGTGTATTCCCTTATTATTATTGTCATTGTACCCCTTATTGTTATTGTTGTGGCCATGTCATCCCCATGTGCCCCATAGAATCCCACTATTGTTATTGTTGTGTCATTACATTATTATTATTATGTCAGAGCTGATTATATTGTGACCCCTTAGACTCCTATACATAGAAAGGAGGTCTTATCATTTGTACCATCCAAGAATTGTTGATTTGTTTAATGTAAAGGAGGTTTCTCCCTCGAAGAGGCTCCATTTTAAGTCATTAATCTATCTCTTTCTTCTATTATTTGAGTTGGTTGTATAACACATAGAGTTATAAAATGTAAACAAGGAAGGTAGTGAGGACAAGGACATTCATTTCATGAGAACGAGCCCTTGAAAGTAACATTATATGTAGATAGTGGAGAAAGTGGATGAAGTTGATGTAATATCCCTCAGTTGCTGCAATGCTATTTTTATTTATACTGAATTATATTCATTTATTAATAAATGAATAAATGGGATTGAAAATACTTTGGAATGAGCCACTTGAAGACGAGATTATTGGAGGAGATGACTCTTCAATGATAAAGATTCTAGATGAGGTTCTAGAAAATATTTAATGGATAGGAGAGAAAATCCATTAAATCACTTAGCTGGGGAAGATGCTAAGCTTAAATAACCATAAAGCTTCATGGGAGATAAAAGTAGCGGGACATCGTTAAAAGAAAAATCCATCATGGAAGAAAATTATGAAATACTAGGGAAATTGATCAATAGAGTTTGTTGATCTCTTGGAAAGCACTCTCATGTCAGCAGGAACTTGAGATACATTTCATAGTTGGATGGCTAGTACTCTCATCAAGTGCAAATTCTACAATGATTCTGGTTAGAAACTTTTGTGCATAATTGCTTCTCTGATTAACTCAGTGAATAACTTGATGTATGTGGTTATACCTATATACTTTTATTGTGAATTTTAAGGACTGGTATAAAAAAAATGATATATACTATTTAGGAAAAGATTGTGATAATTGGTGCATATGGGATAAGTAGAATATTAGGGAATAATATGATTGTGATATTGGAATATTAAATTAGTAGTTATTATGGGAATATCTCAAGAATGATTTCTTGATGAATTATATTAATTAATTTTAACCGTGATGAAAAATTTTGTGTGAAATATTATTGATTTTAAAGAATTTTGTATAGTTATTTTTGTGAATAGATTCATTATAAATGCATCTCTGATGATTGGTAATAAATCGTCCATAATAATTTTTTTTGTTTATTAATAATAAATTGATAATTATAAAAGTAGTTTTGATAATTGGACGTAGCTAGTGAAAAGTGCATAGCATAGTGTGTATTATTGACTATTAAGGAACTCATGCCTATATCTTATTAAGGAACTCATGCCTATATCTTGTTCGACTGTGTATAAATGTGAACTAGTAGGGAAAGGAGAAATCGAGCTAGTGATCTTGAGAGAAGCACATAGGAGCAAATAAAATTTGGCATCAAGGATGAGTTTTGATTTTTAAATAAGTCATGAGAAAAGAGACTATTAATTCAACCTAACTCATTCTTGGCATTGGATTGAATGAAAACAAATGAAAATTTTGGGAATTACATAAACCACTGGTGTGACAATTTCCCAGAAAAAACTGACTTCGGGACATTCAAGGAGTGGAAGGGAAAATGATTTGAAAATAATTATTTCATTGGAAGGATTGTGTTAGTTACTACCAATGAATTAAATAAGGCAAATTTTTTAAGCAAAAAACATAACGAAACACAGAAAGACTATAGAGTATTGGAGGAAGATTTGGATGATTTTCTGAAATGAATTCTCACATAGAAATAGGAGGCGTATTATATATATATATATATGAAATTCAAAGTTATAGGAACCATAGGATTTGTTGCATTATTCATTAGATATTTCTAATGAATGGTTATTATTGTAATCATATGAATTGCTAGAAGATAAACTAGATGGGCAAAAGCACCATCAAAAGAGAAAATAATGAATTGACACTTATTCTCTTGAACTATACTGCAAGAAATTTTCATATATGGATTGTCAAATCCAGGAAATTTTATTCTAACCAGATCAAATCACGGACATCTTATGTCAAGCATTCTCTATAACCAGTTAGTGAAGGAAGTATGCAATAATATGCCTAGTATAAGAATGGAGAATTACTATAAACAGCAAGAACCACAAAGTTTCTCTTTACGGAAAGAATTATGCAAATTCAACCTATAACAATAGGTAATTCAATTCAAGGAGCCAAAGAGGATAACTGAAAATTTGCATGAAGTCAATATACATACCATATCAATAGTTCTAGTATACAATTCAGCCGCCAATTTAACAATATAGCTATTTCATAGTTTATAATTAAATTTGGTCTATGTAGACCCTCAAACTAAACCTTGTTCTGCTGAAATAGTCTTAATATCGAAACTTTTGATCTTTGTAAGAGGTAGCGACTGATACAGTAACTAAGTAGAAAATAGTTGACCTGTACAACAGGATTAACAATTAGAAGATGCATAATAGCACTTGAAAAACAAACATATAGATGTTGTGAGAAAATAATACCTATAAGATCACATATGCGGATCCTAGATGACAACGATTCCTAAGGAAAACCATTAAGTAATATATACAAACCAAAGGGGTAGCCATTGTGATTGTTGGAACACCAAGGGAAAGCTACAACAATAACCCAGCTCATGAAAAACAATCGGTTAGGCATGGAGAGATGTATCAAAAAATTAAAAAAAATGTATAAGGAAATTTTGACCTGGAAATTGTCCATTCCAACCTGTCGAGGGAGTAGCAACATCATGGCTCCCTGCAACCTCATACTTTCCTCTCGCAGTGAATTGACCTTGTAGAGTAAAACATGAAGGAAAAAACACTCTCAGTAATGCTCAGGAAGCAAAATCAAATCCTACAACCGAATCAAAATAGTGGGTATTAAACATGAAACCCAATTCAAAGCTTAAGGTGCAGTGAAAGAAAAACTCCATTAAATTTCGGTGATATCAAATGAAACTGGTGACAATAACCAAGTCGCCATTGTAAAATAGTTTTCCAAAGCCATTAGAGGAGAGTACACGTGATATGTTCACGTAGTTGTGGCATCATCGTTCAAATGAAAATCTAGGCATAAGATTAACAAAAGAAAACCAAAGGAAAGCGAATCCTTGGTCGAGAAATCCCTGCTCAAAACCTCCGAAAAAGAGTAGGTAAGAAAAGCTGAGGAAAATAGAGGAAACAACATTCGTTCATTTAAATTTCTAATCTACCATAACATTTAAACCAAATGTGTTACCCGACAGTAGCAAATTTGAAGGATTTCCACAACGCGATTCATAATGTAGTTATCAACATCTTGGAATGAAGTCCCTAGCGTTAGGTGACACAAACAATTTCATAATCACAAATAACAACTGAATGGGAAAAATGGTGGAAAAATTGACTTAGGGTTTGAGAGAATCTAGATCCGTCATTCTTTAACCTGATGACCACGAAGGTGAGAAGATGTTCCCAATATCTTTGTATAAGACAAAGGGAAACCAAAATGGGTAAATATACAATGAATGGAAGGAAAAGCTAATTGTAGTGGTGGAAATCATTCATGCCGAATTGAAAACCCAAAAAAGGAAAATGCTACCTAGAAACCATTGTGACGTAATAGACATCTGAAACAGCCATTCCGCCTTAGGAAAGAACTAAGCCTATTATCTGTGTCCCTCGTGAAACCATCCAAACAATGAGCGAAGTAGTGAGAAATCATACATAAAGAAACTTGATTAGAGAGGAACAAAACCAACCAAAAGGGAAATATACTTGTAGGACGCCATAAGCCATAGGTGGTGAAGGAATGTAGTGTTTGTTTCTTTTCATGGCATTTGTGCAGCTGCAAAGGGAAATATTCTGAAGACGAATAGAGGGTGAAGCGACAGTGCCACCAGATGGAGGAGATGATAGTGAAAAGGGTGCATTGAGCTAGCCATTAGGTTTAAAATTGGTATAGGGTTAGACAAATTAATTGTGATTGGTGATGGAAAACCTCTCATCACAATTGTCCAAATTCCACCACCAATCCATTCCAATGTTACCACAGTGGTCACATCGTCTCGATGTGACAGAGGCAGATGTGGAAAAAGCCAATTGTAAGGTTAGTCGCCTAAGGAGGGGTGGCAAAAGCAACATGGGTATTGGTTAAGGGGATTAAATGTCGCACTTCCTTAGTACATCAGGGGTAATATCGCATAGTTAAACAGTGTAAAGAGATGTCAATATAAATGTATGCTATAATGTAGAGGAGGGGTATGATATCATTTATTTAACCAAAATAATGCTACCATTGCATACCATATAGCATATAAACATAACTTGGGAAAAGGAGAGGTGCCTCCCATATATAATCCAATATATTATGTTAAACCAAGAATTAAGATAAATTCCCTAAGTGTAGAGTATAAGAAAGCAATTCTTCTAAAGAAAATTGTAACAATATTTACTTTAAGAAGCAAATAGTGCTAATCTAGAAACAAAATTAAAAAAAAAAAAAATACTCTATAGGAAGAGTTGTGGCAGATGGTATCAGAGCCCAAGTTCAACGTTAGGCCAAGTAACCACTACAAGAAGTGATAAACAACACTGTGAAAATTTTGAAAAGGTGTAGTATTGAAGAAATAACTAACAATTGGTTTTGTGTGAATTAAAGGTAAGCATGTGCACTGCCAACTATAAAGATGGAAGAAGAAGATCTATCCACTGCTCAATTTTTGGATGTCATTGGAAATATTTAGCAAGAATTAGCATACCTCAGAAGCTACAATGAACACATATTAAAGGCTAGAAAGGAGTAGGAAAGGATGATGAGAGGGCTGACCGAAAAGTATAACCATAGAACGATGGAACCTAAAATATTGAAAGGAAATAAAAGAGGCATTGAGTTAGAGAAATATTAAAGTGGAGGGGAATCAGATAGAGCATATCCAAGAATGCATAAGAGAAAGAAACAAATGGAGTTACAAGGGGAGTTTCTGAAAATAAACCCCCCTAAGTTTGATGGGTAAAAGGACTATTTAGATACGTGGTTACTTAAGATGACCAAATATTTACAAGTCTATGAATATGGAAGAAACATAAAGAACACATTTGTCATTTATCAGTTGCAAGGTAAGTCTACTCTCTGGTGGGAGGAAGCGAATAGTGTGCATTTATTGGAGGAAAATACAGTAACTTGGGAGGAATTTCGAAAGAAATTCGAGAACTGCTACTTAAGTGAATGTTATTACGATGACTGTGTAGAGGAGTACCATGAGTTAAGATTAGAACAATTAACCATGGACGAATTTGTGGAAAATGTCACCAATTTTATGCAGTATGATCACTACATTAAAAAAGAGAAAACCAAGCTACAATGGTTTATGAATTGTTTTCCTACTATCTATAGGGAACACATTGAGTTTGGCAATCCAAAGACAATGGATGAAGTAGCAAGGAAGGTAGGGATGTGTTCTCAAAAGTTTAAGAATAAGGGATCAGGCTCTAAGTTTTCATAGACTAAGAAAAGAGCCAAATCTGTAAGTGGGGTAAAATGACAGACACTTGGCTACCTGAAAAACTTCTAAAGGAACCATCAAGGGAAACAATTTAGCAAGGGGAACGTAACTCAGCCGACACGCTCTTAGGCTAGGTCAAGACCTATGGATTTAAATAATTAAAATATGAGTGGGATTAAAGAGAAAGAACCGTTGCGATGTTCGGGATGTGGTGGGCCTCATCTATCAAGGGATTGTTATCATAATCCCAGATCTATTCAAAATGTACAAGCCACTCATGAATCCACCACAGTGAATGACATTGCTAGAAATATTCCCAAGATAAGCGCAACCTTGGAGGATAGACAAGGAGAACATTAGTAAAAAATTATTGAGATTGAAGGTACTATTTCCAACCAAATTGTTTCTCTTTTAATTTATCCAGGGGCTATTTTAGGTTACATTGGACCATAGGTGGTAGAAAAATGTAAACTTAAAATTGAAAAATATAAGATTTCTTGTGTGGTACAGTTAGCAACCGGCACTAAGAGAAGAGTGAGTAGCCAAGTAAAGCAATGTAATATTAATTTAAATGGATATTTCACACCAGTGAACCTAAATGTACTTCCCCTAGGATCATATGATGTATTAATAGGCATGGATTAGTTAGAAAAGTAGGCGGGCATCATAAATTATTTACAAAAAATAGTCAGTTGTGTAAATCATCAATGAGGAACTCAGACAATTCAAGGCATATCGAAACCCATCTCATTCAACAAAATCTCAGCCTTACAAATGAAAAACAGTGCATAGAAGGGGTATTAATTATTAGTGAGTTGTGTAAATCATCAATGAAAAACTCAGACAATTCAAGGCATATCAAAACCCATCTCATTCAACAAAATATCAGCCCTACAAACAAAAAATAGTGCATAGAAGAGGTATTAATTATTTATGGTTCATATAGGAACAAGTGAACAATAAGGAGAGAAATCCAACTTAGATACCCTACTGATAATTAAAAAAATTTGTGATGTTTTTCCAAAGGAAATTCCACGTTTTCCTCCTTGCAAGGACACATATTTTTCTATTAACTTGGTAGCTGGTGAAAACCCAGTGTTTAGAGCCCCTTACCGAATGAGTCCACCTAAATTATTGGAGCTTAAAATGCAACTACAAGAACTATTGGACAAATTCTATATTAGACCTAGGGTGTGAGCATGGGGAGAACCCATGTTATTTGTCAAAAGTAAGGATGGCACATTAAGAATGTCTAATGATTATTCATCAGCTAAACAAGTTAACATTTAAATAAGTTCCATTGCCCCGTATTTGATGCATTTGATCAAGTGAGGGGGGGGGGGGGGGGGGGGTGGGGGGGGGGGGGTGGGGGGCACTATTTTTTCATAGATAGACTTAAGGATGGAATATCATCAATTGAGAATCAGAAAATGAAGATATTCATAATACAACCTTCAAGACCCAATGTGGTCACTACGAGTTTGTAGTAGTATTACCATTCGATGTTACTAATGCCCCAACAACCTTTATGTGTCTGATGAACAACATATTTAGGAAATGTTTGGACAAAATTGTACCAGTATTTATAGATTATATTCTCGTATATTCCAAAGATGAAGTAGAACATAAGGAACACATAAATTTGGTGTTGCAAACTCTAAGGGAACATGAGTTGTATGCAAAATTCATTAATTGTGAGTTCTACAAAAACATAATACATTATTTAGGCCACATCATTTCTAAGGAAGGTTTAGCAGTGGATCCTAAGAAGATTAAAGCCATGGCAAATTTTCCCATACCAAAGGATGTATATGTTGTCCATTCATTTATGGGAATCACTTGATACTACAGAAGGTTTATAAAGGGGTTCTCAAAATTAACATATCCTATTATGTTCTTATAGAAAAAGGAGTAAAATTTGAATGGATTCTTGAATGTTGTGAGAGTTTGGATAAACTAAAATGCCTACTCACAGTGGCTCCCATCTTGAAACTTCTAGACCCAAACAAAGAATTCATAGTTTGCACTGATGGTTGTATGGAGGGGCTATGGAGGGTTTTAATGCAAGAAAATTGAGTGATAGCTTATGAGTTTCAAAAGTTGAAAACCCATGAAAGAAATTATGTTGTATATGATCTAGAGCTAGTTGTTGTCATACATCCATTAAGGATGTGGAGGCATTATTTGTTAGGAAATAAATGCACTATGGTAACCTATCATATCAACCTAAAATACCTTTTTAGCCAACTATAACTCAATGTAGCTGGATGGTGTTTCTTAGTGAATTTGAATTCGACATAAAAAAAATAAAAGGGAAGGAAAATAAGATAGCAGATGTGTTGAGAAGACATGCTTACACTCTAATAGAGGTATCAGTTAGCAGTATTAATACATAGTTGATAGAGAAAATTAGTAATATCATAACCAATTACCCAAAATACTTGGAAATTCAACAAAAATTACAGTACATTAACACCGCGGGTTATGTAGAAAACTTTGAAAAGTTGTTGATTTACAAGAAAATACTATATGTTCCTAATGTACATTCTGCGAAACAAATGATACTTTCTAAATATCATAAGAAACCATAATCAGGACACACATGGGTACCAAAGGTGAGCACAATAGTAAGGAAAAATTTCTTTGGGCCAGGTATGAAGAAAGAGGTGGATGAATATTCGTCAAAGTACTTAGAGTGTTAATAGGTAAAGGTTGAACATCAACACCCTGTTGGGTTGTTGAATCCACTACCTATTCCTGATTGGAAATGGGAAATAATCTATTTAGATTTTATCATAAGTCTACCAAGAACCAAAAGACAACAAGAGTCCATCATGGTAATGGTGGATACTTTAAGTAAGGAAACTCATTTCATACCAGTAAAATCCACTTATAGTACAACACATATTGTTAATATCTTCATGAAGGAGATTTTCTGACTCCACAGAATACCCATGATCACAGTGTCTGACACGGATGCCAAATTCATATTAAACTTCTCAAAGGCATTATTTGGAGTCGTGTGAACACAAATAAATTCCAACACAGCATATCATCCTCAAAAAGATGGAAAAGCTAACAGAAACAACGAGATTTTAGAGGACATGCTGAGAATGTATGTCATGGACATACTCACTAAATGGGAGGATTTTCCACATTTAGCTATGTTTTCCTATCATAACAATTACCAAACATCCACAAAAATGTGTCCTTTTGAATCCATGTATGTTATAAAATTCCATACACCTCTTAGTTGGAGTCAACTAGAGTATAGACTGATACTCGATTCAGATACATTGGAGGAAATGGAGCATATTGTGCCGAGGATTCAACAAAACATTAAAACAACATATGACAAACATAAAAGCTATGCATAAAGGAAAATAATGCATATGGGTTAAAAATTGTAGATCATGTTTATTTTATAGGCTGGAACCAAGGAGAAGTACATTAAGAATGAAAACCTGTCCAGAATTGGAATGACGGTTTTGTGGACCATTGGAAATTATGGATATAATTGGACCTGTAGCTTATCAATTAGCATTACCCAATCACATTAAAGTTCATAATGTTTTTCATATATCCTTACTTAAGAAATATGTATATTATCATTCTCACATTATTTATTGGAAAATGCTACATGTGAAACCCAAAGGAGAATTTCTGGCAAAATCTCTCTGTATCCTAGAATGGAAGGGGATTTGGCTTGAGAATCGAGCCATCATTCGGGTTAAAGTGCAATGGAAACATTTTACTCTCGAAGAGGCTCCATGGGAGCAAGGAGATAAAATGAAGAAGAATTATCCAGCACTGTTTTAGAAGGAAGAAATTCGAAAATAAACACCGAGGACGATGTAAATAAAACAGGGAAGAATGTACTATCCCTCCATCGTTGTAATTTTATTTTGATTTAGAATAAATTATATTAGTAATGATGGTATAAAATCCATGAATCACATTGAAACATTTATGTAAGTAAATATTTTTATTAATAAATGAATAAATGGGATTGAAAGAACTTGGGAATGAGCCACTTGAAGATGAGATCAATGCCAAAGGTAACTCTTCCATCATAAAGGTTCTAGATAAGGTTCTAGATAAGATTTAATGGATAGGAGAGAAAATTCGTTTAATTTATTAGCTTGGGAAAGATGCTAAGCTTAAATCAACATAAAGCATCGTGAAAGCTAAAAACGGGCTTTTAAGGAAAAGCCTAGGAAAGTGGATGTTGAAGACCACAAAAGTGGGACGCCACTAAAAGAAAAATCCATCATGGAAGAAAGGTATGAAATACCAAGGAAAGGGGTCAATAGAGATTGTTGATCTCTTCGAAAGTACTCTTATCTCAAGGGGAAATGGATGTACAGTTCATGGTTGGGTGGCTAGTGTGCTCATCAAGTGCAAATTCTACAGTGGTTCTAGTTAGAAAATTTTGTGCATAATTGTTTATGTGATTAACTTAGTAAATAACTTCTTGTATGTCATTATAATTATATAAATTTATCATGCATTTAAAGGGCTGGTATAAAAAAATGATATATACTATTCAGGAAAAGATTATGGTCATTGGTGCATATAGGATAAATAACAAATTGGGGAATAATATGATTATGGTATTGGACTATTAAATTAGTAGTTATTATCGGAATCTATAAAGAATTATTTCTCGGTGAGTTATATTAATTAATTTTAAGAGTGACGAAATTTTTATTATCGAATATTACTGATTTTAAATAATTTTGTATAGCAATTTTTGTGAAGAGATTCATTATAAATGCATATTTGATGATTGGTAATAAATTATCCTTAATAGCCCATGGGGCTTTCCATTGATGGTGAATGGGTGCATTATTAAGACACTCCTTGCAATAGGTCACCAGTTCAAATCCCGCGTGAGTACTTAGGTTAGTCTTAACTAGAATAAAAATAAAAATAAATCATCCTTAATAAATGCATTTTGGTTGATTAATAATATATTGATCATTATAAAAGCAACTTCGACGATTCCAAGTAACCGGTTAAAAGTGCATAGTATAGCTTGTATTATTGACTATAAGGAACATACACTTCTATATAGTTCAACTTTGTATAATTTTGAACATGTAAGGAAATGAAAACTATAGTTAGTGATCTTAAGAGAAGCACATAGGAGTGAATAAAATCTGGCATCAAGCATGATCTTTTATCTTTAAATAAGTCATTAGAAAAGAGACTAATAATTCAACCACACTCATTCTTGACATCGATTAAATGAAAAAAAATGAAAAACATGGGAATTATATAAACCACTAGTGTGACTATGTCCCAGAACATATTGACTACGGGACATTCAAGGACTAGAAGGGAAAATGATTCAAAAACGTTGATTTCATTAGAAGGACAATGTTTGTTTCTACCAATGAAGTAAATAAGGCATAGTTTTTAAGCAGAAAACATAAGGAAACACATATACATTATAAACCATAGGAAGAGGATTTTGATGATTTTCTAAAATGAATTCTCACTTAATGGATTCTTTATAAGCAATTAGTAAAAGAAGTATGTAGTAATATGACCATTATAAGAATGGAGAATTATTTTAAACAACAAGAACCACACAGTTTCTATTTACGCAAAGAATTATGGAAATTAAACCTATAACAATAGTTAAATTCAATTCAAGGAGCCAAAGAGGGCAACCGAAAATGTGCATGAAGTCAATATAAATATGATATCAATAGTTCTAGTATATATGGGTTACATTTAGACTTTATAAAACTTCATAAACAATTACAGGACCGTGAGGGTTTAAAATTGTCAACAAAAAGTACATAGCAAGTGACAAGTTTGTGCTGAACCGAATTCAACCACCCATTTAATAGTATAGCTATTTTTTAGTTTATAATTAAAGGTGGTGTGTGTAGACACTTGAAATAAACGTTTTTCTATTGAGATAGTCTCGATATCCAAACATTGGACCTTTGCAAGAGGTAACGACTCATAAAACAATTGAATAGAAAAAAACGGACCTATAGATTAGGAATAATGATTAGAAAATGCATACTTGCACCTGAAAAACACATAGATACACACTGTGAGGGAATAATACCCATAAGACTACATATAAGGATCTTAGATGAGAACAATGCCCAAGGAAAACGAGTAATTAATGTATAGAATCCAAATATGAAACTTAAGTAAAAAAATATAATTACGTAGGTATCGGTCAGTTGGTTGAAAATGGGTGGCTACTTTGAGTGTCGAAACACTGGGGGAAGCTACACCAACAACCCAGCTCATGAACAAGAATCAGTTAGGCGTGGAGAGATGTATCAAAAGTTAAAAAAAAGAAAGGGTACAAGGATATTTCAATGGGGAAATTTTCCATTCCAACCTGTCGAGGGAAGAGTAGCATTGTGGCTCCACGTAACCTCATACCTTCCTCTCATAGTGAAATGAGCTTGTACATTCAAACGCAAAGGATAAAACACTCTGAGTAGTGGTCATGGAGGGGAAAAAAATCCTACCACCGAAATAAATTAGTGGGTATAAAACATGAAACCTAATTCAAAGATTAAGGTGCAGTAAAAGAAAAACTCCATTAAATTTACTTGATATTGAAAAATGTTGTTCACAGTAACTAAGTCCCCATTGTGATATTGTTTCCTGAAGGCATCAGAAAAGAGTACATGTGAGATGTTCACACAATTCCAACATCACAATCTAGATGAAACTCTCGACATATGATTGAACAAAGAAAACTAAAAGAAAGTGCATCCTTTCTCGATAAATTCCTCCTCTAAATTATCAAAGTAAAGCAACTAAGAAAAATTGAGGAAAAGAGAGGAAACAACATTGGTTCATTAAATTTCTAATCTACCAAAATATTTAAACCAAATGTGAGTTGTCATGTACCCAACAATACTAGAGGTGAAGGATTTCCATGGCGCAGTTCACAATCCATCTATTAGCTTCTTGGAACGAAGGCCATAGACTCAGGGGACATGAAAAATTACATAATCACAAATGACAACTCAATCGGAAAACTGGTGGAGGAATCGAATTAGGGTTTGAGAGAAGCCAAATCCACTATTTATTAACCTGATGAACATGGAGGCGAGAGGATGGCATTCCCATGATATATGTATAAGAGAAAAGGAAACCAAAATGGGTAAATCTTCATCCTATGGAATGAAAAACTAATTGCAACAATGCAAATCATTCATGCCAAATTGAAAACTCATAAAAATAAAACACTACCTCGAAACCATTCTTACGGAATACACCTCCAAAATTGGGATTTTCACATGAGGAAGGGACTAAGGCTATTGTCTTCGTCCGGAGAGAAACCATTCAAATAGTGAGTGAAGTAGTGAGAAATCATACACATAAAAACAACATTAGACAAGAGCGAAACCTACCAAAAAGGAAAGATACCTATAGGGCGCCTGATCCGGATTTAAACAGGAATGCAACAAAATACAGAGATAACCATATACACAAAGATGTAGTGGAAATAATACTTCATTTCATTAATGGAAAATACTGAAATATCCTTACAACCAAAAATGGAAATAAACCAGCTACGGCGATGGTAGCTTATCTCTGAGAAGAGATGTGGCGGCTATATGCCTCTGAATTGTTCTGAAATGTGTTACAATGAGGCTCGAAGGCCTATTTATTGTTGATAAACAATGAAAAACCCTTCACATCCCAAAACCTAACCCCAGAAGATGAAACACCAAATTGTGGGCCCCGTTTGATGTGTACAATAGCTCGTTAGAAAGATCTATCTGAGCACTATCACTTTGGGAGGCAACATGGGTCCATGGACCCATTTTCCCCCAGATTTCCCAAAAAACGTTGTTTAGGGCCTCAAAACGGCTCCGGAAGTTCAGGGCCCGAAAAACTGCTAAAAATAGTAAACTGTGCTATAATTTAGGAAACTGAAAAAGTTGAAAGAGGCAATTGTGAGGGTCCAAATGGGATAGGTGGGTGGCCACCAACATCCACCTAGATAATTCCTCCCACCTTAGGAAGCAATGGTCCCCATTGCGTTGAGTTCCTCCCTGAGATGAGGAAGCTTCTGTTGAGCTGGTCGTTGGTGAGCTATTCTGCAATCTTTGATGTGTCCAAAAATGGTGGGAAGCATCGTCGATGATGGTCCACATTGAACATTCGGTGCAAGCGAAGGAATGGAGGAATGTTATGCTTCAAAGCATTGTTGCCTGTAGCCTTGGCACTAGTGTAAGGACCATGTCAGAGTGGTTGGCGCTTCTGATGGGCTCTTGTAAGGCATTCTTTCTGTAGATGTAACCAAACTTCGTCCACCTAAAACTTATGTGGTACCCCTGTGGGTGAGGAGAAGTTGTTCCTGTGTTCTGTCATGACCGTATCCCTTTGTTGTTTCTGCTACTGCATGGAGGAACCCTTTCCGGGGGTCATGGATGTAGCAATGATCTTCCCCTTACTTTAGGAGCGAACTAGACAAAAAATAAATTTCCTAGTCTGTGATATGAGCTCGCTTCCTTTCTTAGCAGTGATCAAAGAGGTGGCAATAGGTGAGGATACCTCTGGTATCCTGTATAATGAATTACTCAAAGAAATAATGGCAGCATGAGGCCTTGACTCATACACAGCATGTCACCTCCAGAAGTATGGTTGGCCTAATAATACATCACAAACATCTAGAGGTGTAACATCACACAATACCTCGTCTGTGAATGGTTTGATGTTGTAGGGAATGTGGCACTGCTGATAAACTTTGAGATCTTGTCCTTCATGAAGCCTTGCGATACTATACGACTGCGGGTGTGGTGTAGTCAGTAGGTCCAACTGCTTCACGACCTCTGCTGAAATAAGGTTCTTTTGGCTGCCACTGTCGAAAATGAATTGCAGCGACGAACCCTTCACCCACATCTGTGAGTGGAAAAGACATTCCCCCTCCCCTGGCTCTTCAGGCTCATTCTTCTGGATCTTGGCAATGGCAACAGTGGCACTGGGATCTACATCAATGATCTGCTTCCCTTTGCCATTCCCCTTGCTGGGTTCTGGCTCAGGTTCGGAACATGTATCTGATTCGAAAGCCTTCAACTCAGCCACGAGTGACCGCTTGGTCTGACACTCACTTCTGTTATGAGTGGGATTCTTGTGGAACTCACATCATTTTCTTGTGTCCTTCTTTGGCTTTGTGGTGTTGTTCTTTTCTTGTGGCTTCGATGGGTTGTCTTGGGTCACCCCGCCTTGGCTTTGTCCTTTGGGCTTCCGATTTGCAGATCCAAAGTCTCGCTTCTTCTGTTTGAACTTTTGCTCAATTTTGACAGCGTATCGGTATGTTGTGCCGAGTAAGGGGATGTTAAAGAACTCCATCTCTTCTTGGATGTATATATGTAGGTAGCCATGGTATTTTAATACCAGATGCAGCTCTGAATCTTTGATACCCAACTATGTGCGAAGGGTATGAAAAATTTTTGTGAACTCCAGCACATCTTGGTCTCATCCCTGCTGCAGTGTGGTCCATTTGATGTATTTGTCCTCATAGCTTTTGACAAGGTAGTACTGCTCCTTAATGGCATCACGGAATGAATCCCAAGTGGGTGTGGTTGAAAATAGTGAACCTGTGCTTTCATCCTTCTGCTCGCGGTAGGTTTCCTAGCAGTCCTTGACGTGGGGGGCTGCTTTGAGAAGAGCGAAAACAATCTTTTCTCGACTTGAAAATTCATGAACAGAAAAGTACCCTTCTAGCAGATTTAACCATTTATCTACCGCATCTGCGTCTATGTGACCCTCGAATATGGGGATTTCAAAATCAACTTGTACCTTAAAGGGCGTGGCATTTCCATAGTAGCTGCTGGAAGCTGATGCATCACCTCTGGGTAGCCGCTGAAGGATCTGCGCAAAGCTATCCATGATCGCATTCCTTTGCCGCTCGAGGGATTCTTTGAGCAAGATTTTGATAGGATCTCCTACCCCCTCGTCATTTTTCTCATCCACCATGGGAGGCTGTCGGGATTTGTGAGGCTGGTCTTGCAAAGGTTCGACCAGTTCAAGCCCTAACCCCTTATATCTCGACCTCGTTGGGGACATGCAAAGAAAAACAGAGAACAAGCAGACCCCTTTGATGCCACTAATCCAAATTTAAACAGGAACGCAAAAAAATATAGAGATAACCATATACACAAAGATGCAGTGGAAATAATGCTTCATTTCCTTAACGGAAAATACTGAAATATGCTACAACCAGAAATGGAAATAAACCAACTAGGGCGATGGTAGCTTATCTCTGAGAAGAGATGTGGCGGCTACATGCCTCTGAACTATTATGAACTGTGTTACAATGAGGCTCGAAGGCTTATTTATTGTTGAGAAACAATGAAAAACCCTTCACATCCCAAAACCTAACCCAGAAGATGAAACGCCAAATTGTGGGCCCTGTTTGGGTAAATTGGTACATCAATTTCCCAGGGTCGTAACTTTGGCATACGATCTTCGTTTGACGCATACAATAGCTCGTTAGAAAGATCTAACTGAGCACTACCACTTTCGGAGGAAACATGGGTCCGGGTCCATGGACCCATGTTGACCCAGATTTCCCAAAAAACGTCGTTTAGGTCCTCAAAACGGCTCCAGAAGTTGAGGACTCGAAAAACTACTAAAAATAGTAAATTGTGCTACAATTTAGGAAACTGAGAAAGTTGAAAGAGACAATTGTGGGGGTCCAAATGGGATAGGTGGGTGGCCACCAACATCCACCTGGATCAGCGCCGAAAGTAACACATGGTGAAGGCATGTAGAATTTGTTTCCTTCCATGGCATGTGTGAAACAACAAAGGGAAATATTTTTGAAGATGAAGAAAGGGCGAAGCAGAAATGCCACTAGATGGTGGAGATGACAGCGGAAATTGCACACTAAGCTAGCCATTATGGTTAAAATTGGTCTAGGGTTACATCGATTAATGATGGTCATTGATGGGAAACCTTTTATCAAAACCATCCAAATGCCACCACCCATCTATTCCATTATTACCATGGTGGTCACATGGTCTCGATGTGAAAGAGAATGGGATAATATCTTGCTAGTGTTGTGGAAAAGAGCATTAGAAAAGGGATTGTCCCCGTGGGAAGAAAAGGAAAGAAAATAACCCTTGTGAACCATAGGGATGTGGATATGCTTAGGAAAATGTCAAGGAAAAGGCACAAGAAAATATCTAAAATCTCTTGAAAGATACAAGTATATGTTCAAAAAGATCCCCCATGAAATTTTGAATATAAGACTTCAAGGTTACTACTAGCCTTATAGAGAAACCTTGAAATGGTTTATTGGTGTACATATGCAAACTTCTATGATGACTGAAAGTCCCATGACTGGTGGACTTATCAAGATTGATTTTATTTTTGGGTACTATTTATTTTATGCTTATGTCTTGGGGCTTTAATGTATTAGCTTCATCAACTTATATCATTTCATTTTAGACTTGTGCATGGCCATGCCAGTTTTTGGTTTTGTTATCATGTTGTTTTGGTATTATGCATGATGTTGATTTATTACTGCTTGATGTATGATTGTTGTTGTGAATTCGATTTCCTTTTTCAATGATTGTTCTTGTTCTTCCTCTTGCATTGACCGTTGATTTTTTAAATTCAAATTGCATGATTGGAGATTTTGGAATAGAAAGGTTGGAGTGGAAGGAACTTCGAAGAATCTTAAAGGAATTAAAAAGGAGGGAACATTTGATAGGCATAGTGGAGGGAATGCCAAGTAGAGCTCCACGAAAACTCGAATACTATTGGGATATAGACATGTTTAGAACAACAAGTAAAAATGAGACAAGAGGAGTGTGAAAAGGCAGAATAAGGCATGTCCAGCCTCAATGAGGGAATCATATAAACCCTAAATTTATTTGGCACAAGCTAATGGATATTGTGGCCATGATTAAGTAATCTAATGGCCTAATGGGTTGGTCAAGTCCACGAGAATAATGGACAAATATATATATATATGTGTGTGTGTGTGTGTGTGTGTGTGTGTGTGTGTGTGTGTGTGTGTAGCTAGCAAAATGGAAAGAAGGAATTTCTCTTAACCCTGCACTATACTTGCACGTGTGCTTATACATTACATATATGATTATGTTGATGGACACTTGTATGATGCATCCATGATTATGTTGATGGATTGTGGTATAATGCATACATGACCATTCTAATTTATGTGTATGTTTATACCTATGAAAATTCCATTTTGTTTTATGGGTTTTGTTAGGGACCCTTCTTGTGGAAGATGGACCCTTTAGACTTATTTAATGTCAACATGGGTTGCACAAAAAGATTACCACTATGATTATTTATTGGGAAAAAAGGAAAATTCATCTAATTTATAATTATGTGACCATGACTCATACTGTGCACCCATGGTAAGGTTAAGAACATGGGAAACAAATGAGAAAGAATGGCATAGTTCACATGCATGGAGACAAGGTGGTTTGTGGATGAATTCTGATATTGTGTAAGGTGATATGTTTTGTGTGTATTTTTTTTGTTGTACATGTACATGTGATTTGTATGGGAATAAGGTAAATTTTTATTACATGTGCTGCATCATAGCATGTGTATAAGTTTGTGTTATGCAATGTGTTTAGGACAGATAGGTGTGGGATTTTCTGGAACTATGTATTATGTATGTGCAAAGTGTTTAGGATAGGAAGGTATGGGACTATATGGGCCATTGTTTGGGCTAGGAAGATATGGGAGTATTTATGCTTGGTTTGGTTGAAATGAATCTATGAATGGTAATAAGTACACCTCTTGTTGACAAGATACTCCTTGGATGGTAGTTCTCATATTTGCAAGGTAGCGAAAGGATACATACATACATACATACATACATACATATACATATACATATACATATACATATCCACGGTGGAGTGGAATCCAAAGAGAAGAGAAGAGAAGAGAGGAGAAGGCACCAGACCAATCTTGTGTGTGTACTTGGTTAAAGTGAAGAGAAGCCACCGAGTTCTTGCTAGATTGGTAAACAATCCAGTGTGTGTACATGGTTAAAGTGAAGAGAAGGAATCGGGTGCTTGCAAGATTGGAAACCAATCCAGTTTGTGTACGTGGTCAAAGTGAAGAGAAGGAATTGTGCGCTTTCCAAATTGGAAACTAATCTAGTGTGTGTACATGGTCAAAGTGAAGAGAATGCATTAGGTGCTTACCATATTGGCAACCAATCCAATGTGTGTATGTTGTCAAAGAAAAGAGAAGGCACTGGGTGCTTGCCAGATGGGTTACCAATAGAGTGTTTCTAGAATAAATAGAAAGGAGAAAATTAAGATAAGTATCAATATTTCATTTTTTTTGGAATCTTTAAGTTACAAGCCTAAATACAATATTTTGATCTATGATGGTTTGGGTTATTAACTAACTTGGTTTTTTTGTGATATGTATTGAAATGGAATCTCAAGTTCACCTCAAGGATAAACTATTGATGAGGTATGAATCAAATTTATTGCAATCTATCATGATGAGTCTGATGGAATTTATGTGCTATGATGTAGGAAAGCATATAAATTGACCAGATTAGGTAGTTGGAGTTGGTTGCAAGATCAATGGCAGTCATAAAAAAGAAAGAAGGGAAACATATAGCGGTATGTTGGTGAAGGATTTCGAGGAAAAACCATTGTGAGACACCAACACTCAATGGTTCCCATTGATTACCATAACGAATGCTATGATCACATGATGGTTTTTAAGGCAAGGATGTGCCTCGGATTTGAACTCCTCTCAATGTGAGGAAGGCTTTCTAAGGGATGGATCATCTGAGGGACTAACAAGCAGTGAAGGGGATGTGTGTACTTGGAAGGTGAGTGACTTCACGGAACAGGAGTAACAAAATTTTACAAGTGACTCAAAAGCAAAGAAGGGAAGGCAAAAATATAAAATTTTGGTTTCTTGGTCATGATCATGGATAATTAGGGTCAGGAGCACATTGGGATGTGACCAGAACAATGATTTATTCACTAAGGGAGCGAAGGACTCAAAATGTCATAAAAGAGAACAATCCAAGTTGGATTGAACACCTCCAAAGGCATTAAAATACTCCAAGGTGCCATTGGGAAAATGGTTAAATTATGACTTAAAGTATATCATACTTTTATTTGAACATTGAATTTTAACTCACTAATTATCATATCGTGTTTGTTGGTTGATGAAAATCAAAAAATAACTATAAATTTTGTAAAGAGCCGAGTCCATAAAGATCCATGAAGCAACATGTCTTCCTTTCAAATATGCTCATTGTATATGTGTCATTAAACATTGAATACGGTGTTCCCTTAAGAAAGAGGGGTTTGTAACAACCCCAACGTTGGTTTCCTCAAGAAAAATTGAATGTAAATATTTTGACAAGAAAATTAAAAAAGTTGGTTAAGTCAAAGGGACATGGATTCCAAAGTTGAGGAGGTTGCTTGACTTGGAAAGTAAAGCTTTCCTTGTGCATGATAATATGAATTGTTTTGACTACCATCAAAGATTGGATAGTGTGTTTATTGAATTGGCTTTATGAATTAAATGGGACTGCAAGAGAAGTACACAGACCATGCTGACTTGGAGAAAAATCACGAGGTAGGGATGACATGAATTAATGCAATGGATTATACTATCAATTAGGATATGACAATCAAACACTACATAGGAGGAGAAAATAAGGAAATTTGACCCCAGTTAGGGTCACACATAGAGAGACATTTAGACACTCATCCATTGAACCATTCAGGAGGCAAGATAGCAGAGTAGAGAAGAAGGGGATAAAATTCTAGTTATAAATATCTTGAAGAAACATTCAGAATCCTCATATTTAGGGTAAAAAAATAGTGCCTCATGACACTGTTTGTGCTACAGTTTTGTTAAAGCCCCGAAAATCGGGTCGACAACAAGGGGGATACCCACCCGGTCCAGAACTTGGTTGGCAACTCCTTATCCGTTTGGTATAGTGGGTCCGACTGGGGATAACGGGACCAGTTTCCCAATCTTGGGTGTGTGTGTGTGTGTAGAGTTGAATTATGCTGATCTAAGAGTATTTTAAAGCTAATCTATTTCAGATTCTTTAACTTTACTCTATGCTATTGTAATCTAGTGAGAAACAACACATCAAATCTATTCTAACCCGGGATGTATATCTTCTATTATGCGATCTAAAAAGATTTTGAACAATAACTAGTAATAAAGATCATTCAACTATCATAAGAATAGAAATCATTAAAGATAAACCACTTTGCATAAGAAGTTAGGAAAAACAGTTGTGAACAACATATCGCATAATAAGTTATTCATATGTCAGACATAAACAGTATGACTCCACCATACAAAAGTGCCAAATGATAACCCATATATTCATGCAATAACATATAAACAAATGAAATGATAAATCACTTAAAGAACATAAGTAGAAATCGCCGAGAGATAAAAGTACCATTTATGACTAATTCTACCCATAAGCTTCAAGCAAAAATGATCTATCTCTACTTGTTCTAAAATCTACCAAGAGTACAAAAGTCCAACATCAGTAGTAGATATCAAAATTCAAGTAAAAATAAATCTCGATCCATCCATTCATCAAAACCTCCTCTGAGGGTGCAGAAGTGCATGTTCTGAGGATAAGTTTTTGACAAATCTCTAGACCCTTCTCTAAATGCATGAGAAGGGTTAAAATACTACTTCCTAATTCTAATAATAGTGTTTTCACAAAATTTTAGGATACGGTTTTCAAATGACCATCCTTTTTCTAATCTAAATAAAAAGAAACAACAAACTACTAAAAATAAGCTACCTCTGAATTTGGTCCTTAAAACTGCAAGTGTTCATCATGGAATTGAGAAGAGTCAGTTGGCCGACTTTTACGCTGAGCTGGGCTGCGAAAACAGAATCTATGAGAGCTGGCACTACTTTCTCGACTGAGTTTATGATGCATTTCACAGTCATCCATTGACTGTGTGGCTTGACTAAGTATGCCCAGTAACACTCCCAATTCAACATGTTCAATGCCTGGATCGCTTTTCCCTTTTCCTGTGCCTTTTGCTTCCATTCCGTGTCCATTCGTGACTTGTTTGGTAGGTACCCTGAGGTGGTTTCTGTGATTAAGTTGGCTCTGTGTAAATTCTCATTTACACAGTCGATAAGAACGCTCGCCTGTGTCGCCGCTGTCTCTGCCGCCTGTTCTGCCTGCCTGATTTGATCGCCCCATTTGTTAAAGAGCAATTCTTTATGGCTCTCATTTATTCTGGGTGCATTTGCTCTCTTCCCTTCCTCTCCATCCTGCCAAGCTAGATACTCTGTCACTCGCCTGTTAATCTGGTCGTAGTCACTTTGCAAGTCCGTCACTTGATTGGTGAGTTTATCTCTCAGATCGCAATAGTGACTCCACTGCGATATTTTACGTCCCAACTCTTCCTCTTGCTGCAGAAGTTGTTCATTTAAGCCAGTAGACTCTGAAACAAATTCGGGAAGCTTGGGTTCGTCCTTGTGTATTTCTTGTAAAGCTTGCAACTGCTTTCCTTTTTCATTTAGGCTTCTTTGATAGCTTATTTGCATCAGCTGAAAGTATTCTTGTAGTTTCTCGAGTTGTTTGGACGCTTCAGTACTAGCATTGGCTTGTTGTAGCTGTTGTTGTAGTAGCTGTATTTGGTTTTCTTGTTCCCTCAACAATTGTTGAACTTCCGACGCCTTGTCTATAGTCGTAGAGGCGTATGCTCCTGCAATCTGAGACAATTTTGTGAGATTTTCTGTCGGGTTTTTGTTAGGGTCTTTCCATAAGACGTCTAAATGTTCAGCATCCTGTGACAGCGTATTCTCTAGCTTTCTCTTCTTTCTTTGTCTCCTCACCACTGCTTTATGTTGGGGACTATAGAATACGTCCACTGGGGGAATTTCCTCTACACTAAGTAGAATCTCAGAAGGCAGAGCGATATGACTTTGCTCCGTTTCTGAGACACTATCGACCATGGTCGAAACCATTTCTTGTGTTACCTGTGCATTGCTCACAGGTGTTCTTGGGACTTGCCCTTCAAGGCTGATTAGCTCGTTGAAGTTTTCCCATTCTTTGTCGAGCTCTGTTGTGATGAGTGGAGATTTAATGATGGGAGGAGGGACATCTCTTGGTGGGGAGGCGATAACTTACTGTTGCGACATTGCACTTGACTGAGCTGTATCTTTAGCTGTTTCTTCGCTTTTTTCTTGGTCGCTTGCAGACTTTTTAGAACGTTCAGGCGTTCCTTGGGCAGCGTTAGATTTGGGTTTGGAAGTACTGGAGTTTTCGTTGAGGCTGACACTGGGAGTAGGCTCTCTGGTGAGAAGTCGCAGCTTTTCTAGAGGAACACAGGCTAGCCTTCTTTCTCTGTATAACAAAAATCTTTGGAGGTCATCTGGGGATAACCTCGACCGAGCTTCTCGCAAAACTTCTTGGAGTGAACTTTTACTTTGAAACAAATCATCAAATAAATCTTTCTTTCCAACGAACACCTTTATTCTGACACTTATAGTGAAATCATGGGCAACATTATTTAGGTCAAAAGGCCGAGCGGGGAATTTCAATAACTGTAGAGACGTCACATTCTCTACTTTGGCAAAAGCATGTCCTACATCGAACAATGAGAAGGCCCCACAAGCTACAGGAAACTGAGGCCATATGGCCTTCTTCTTGTCTTTAAGCTCTTTGGTTAGGCTGCCTTCTGAGTAAGTCTGATAGGCAATTTCCCTAGCCAAAAGCTTGTCGGGGACATATAGAGGTAGGACATGTGGAGGTACAGTGCTCGCAAACACTCTAATGTAAGTGAACCATTATTCCCCGAACCATCTTGCGATGGGGATGATGTCTATTTGCGCTTCGGGTGAGAACCTCGGGGGTTCTTCACCATACATCATCCTATATAGGGGTAAGATGAGCCCGTGGCAAATCTGATAGAAGTGAGGGGCAAACTGGGAATCCCATAATACTTTGTGATAAACATGAATAGGTGACGGGTCGTGGGTAGTCCATTTCCAACCCATAGTGGGGAATTTAGATACATAGCAAATAGAATCCATAATATAAGCAGATAGATAAAAAGGAGGATAGACCCTTTGAGACAAGGATCTCTTAGACTGGTAATTCATAACAGCAGTGTATAGGTTATCAGAAAATATCTTGGCCCAATCCACGATATCGGCGTTCGTGGCGGCGTCTATGAGTGGTAACCATTCAGACGAAAATTTATTTATGTCTGGCATGCCAAACAGCCTGCAAAGCATGGCCGCAGCAAAACAATATGGAGATGTGAGGGAACCAGTGCTGTACATACCGTTTTTGTCCTTTTTTAGTGGCTCCTCTCTTCTGGTCCATTCTTTAGTGGTTTCTGCCAGATTTGGGTTCTCTGCTGCAAATTTCTTGACAAATTGCGCGTTGTAGGTCGTCTGAGGCTCAGGGAGATGATACATAAGCTTTAAGTCTTGCGTGGTGAATGATCCTATGAGCCCATGTCCCTTAACTTTGAATTGTCTGCCTTGTAACTCTGCATTGTCAAGTATCCATCTGATCATATCTGTATACGGCAAAATTTTGGGTCTAGCTGCTATTCGGTGAAGAAACAAACATGCCAACTCTTCTAAGGATGCCTCGGAAGAGTTTTTTGATCCCGCGGCGCTATCAACCTTCATTACTTTAGGATTTTCCTCCTCCAGCAGCCTATACATGCCTTCCCAGGTCGAAATTCCTGCGTCCTTGTTGCATGCAGTGTCTGTGTACAAGGGCGCCATCTCCTTTGTCTTTTCCTTCGTCTCGGAGCCTTGGGCTTTATGTTTCTTTCCCATTTGCTCCTGCATTCGGCTTTTGAATCTTCTTATCTCTTAGTTCCTGCAGATTACGAGCGAAGTGGAAATGACTGATTGAGAAAGGTGATGGGAGAGTTTTAAATGCAACAGATATACCAAATATGCCACCTTACGTGAAATAATTCTTCAGAAAAGCACACTTCTTCATTTCATTTAATAATTGACAACTAATCTATTTACTATCATTAAAAGCGCATGATCTGGGGTCAGATTATGGTAAGTGGATTTTCTTTGAATGGCGTGCCCGAAGGATTCGTGATTAAATGATTCATGATTTGCTTACGTTACATTGAAGATCGTGCCATCGCAAGTCGTGCTAATCGCAAATCGCCAGATCGCAGATTGCGCCATCACGGCAATTGCAACATCGCAGGTCGCAACATCGCGGGTCGCAAAAGTTTGATGTTTGTTAAGTATTGCCAGTTTATTTCTGTGATATGCGATCGGTGTTATCGCAGATCGGCAGATCTTGAGGTTTTTCCTTATGAACGTTACTTTACTGCGATGCGACGTTAGGCTTAACATGGGGGTCTTGCGCATACCAATATTATAAGGGAATGAAGGCATTTCTTATCTTTTTGTAATGCAATTTTTTAAAGACCTTTACCTTATCGTAGACTTAAGTTAAAAATATTTGAAAGACCTCTCTAAGCTTACGATGGTAACTTTATTTTGAAGAAGGAAAACTTGATTTTTCTCAAAATTAAACTAGGGGTCCCCATTCATTTAGCATTTTGGACAAATACTTAAATGAAAAAGGGGGGGGTTGTTGCTGGCCACAACAGGATCTCATCTAAAATTTTGTTGCTTTCCTCCAAATTTAAATTTAGATAGCTAATTATTTGCATTTTCAAGCTCACATCACAAAGAGGCTAATTCCTCTTCTAGTATTGCACAATACTCTTCCCAATCTTGCAGTTGATTCTTCAACATCTCATTTTCTTTGATGATATATTCATGTGGTGTCTCTTGATCAATGAATTTCATGTCAATGCTCTCATTGATGCTTTCACTATCTCCTTGGGAGGAGATTGGTTCTGATTCTACTATGAATGTAGATTCTTTTGTAGTATGTTCATTTTATTCAAGAATAGAGTGAGGTTTTTCAACATGAGATCCATCTGTTCCATACATACAATGTAGCTTATCCATAATCTCTTTTGCAATCTTGCAGTGTCTTACTATAGCAACATCATGATATAATAGGGTCTTCAAAATGATCTTCTTGGCTTTCTCATTTGATTCATCATATGTATTATATTCTAATGACATAAAAACATATACATCAAAACCAATAAAAAAATCCTTCCAAACTTATCTTCCATAATGGATAATTTGATCCTTGAAGAGTAAGAATTCCATCTAATCCAAAATCTCCATGGTTTCCCATGATCTACCTTCCTGCAGTGAAGTTGCAACAAAGGTATCGTGCTCTGATACCAATTGTTAGAAATGTGCTCAATACTGAGAGTGGGGTGAATCAATACTGACTATGTTTCTTAACTTTTGTATTCCTATTTTATTTACTGAACACATTCACACAGTACGCCATTAGTAGATTAACCGTCAAATCAAATAACAAATTCCATCAACATCATATGAAATCCATAACATAATCAAACAATTACACGCACAAAAGACAAAAGGATATTTGGTGGAAAACCACCCTCTGGGGAAAAAAACCACCCTTTGATGTTGTTGTTGTTTCTTTGCTTCTAATTTTATTAATCAATCAAATAAATTTACATCATCATAGTTGGTTATGTCTAGCAAGGAAGTTTCTCATATGACATCTACTAAGTGAACACCCATCCACTGGAGAATCTTATCCCCTAAAAGCCTCGCCCAAGAAGCATTGGACTATGAGAATGCAACTTCATCTACTGAAGCTACCTACACCCATAGACAAGGAACACCCATCCCTTATTCACCAAGATATATCGATCTATTGATCAATAAGGCCACATTTCAGAATATTTCAAACTGGACCCCTACCCAAGACAACAACAGCTTCTTCTCTAATGATCTCAAAAATACCAATACACCAAACAATAAAACAACCTCAAATTTGCAAATAAAATGGATGCAACACAACTCACATCACCATAACTTCCATTCACAATATCATTCCATCCATACACTCACAAACATCCACACACCACTCTCAACACACATAGCCACAATACATTAGCTTCAAATAATCAATATGCAAACTAAAAAAATGTGACATAAACATTAAATATTGCTACAGCTATGTGAAACAACTCTTTGCCCCTTCATACACTAATTAAACTATTATAACCAAGGATCTATGCTCTCCTCATCTCCTCTACCATCAATCTCTCAAAGCCTACAATATAAATATGCTTTGGATACAAGTATTAGCCTTTGTAAACCCTCTACTACAGGTCCTCCAAAACTTTGCACAATCAGCATAGAAAATCCTGCCTCACTACAACAATAAATTCCTTCTCAATGAGTCTCCTCACTCCATGATCCTTTTATATTATATCTTTGTGTACACTTCTCACTAAATTCGACCTATGTAACATTAAATATGTAGGAGGTCTCCCTCTACTCTCTACACAAAGATATTCTATGTTTCCTCGCTACAATGGTTGATTTGCTCCTTCTTTTAAACAAATTGTGCCACTAACTCCACTACTTAGTCCATTAAAGAATTCACTCTTCAAATTACATTCCATCATGTTGATTTAGTCAATTTGAACCTTTAATGAAAATTATCGAACAAGATACATCATAAAAATCAATTAAATCATTCGAGGAGCATGATAAATCTGAAGAAACTTCACTTATAGGCCTAGTCGCTCCCTTAACTGATATGGATCTCTTCAGCTACCCGAATTAACCAAGATCTTTTACTTTTGTGATGTTAGAATAATTGCGTATGAAAGAACATGATATACCACATGTGCATACTGTAAAGAACATGAAACATAACGATGACCATCAAATCAAGAACACAAAACACATTGATAACGAAGTTCACCCAGTGTGGGTTACGTCTCCGGGCCTAGGTGTCAAGAGTGGGGAGGTTGCTTCATTAATGTTGCAAGATGATGATGACTACATAGTACAGTATTTTTCATTACAAGGATAAATACACTCAACCTGGGTGGCATGTCTCTCCACCAGACATTCTCTCTATAGGAACTCTCACTCAAATGGGCCCTCCTTCAGCATGACAAGCTAATAAAATATCACATAATGTGGCATACAAGTATCCCTCAACATAATTGTAATCAAGGATCTCAACAACAAAAACATCATCTCAGCAAATCAGAAGAAAGACATGGCATAATTGCAACATTTACCCCCACTTTCGAGGATGGCCTAAAAATGCAAAGCTCAGCTGACAAAATGGACTGTACTGTTGAATTTTTGGATCGAAATCATGTCAAACGACTATAAACTTTTCCCCTTTATGACACTGTCAAATTCTGGACCCACGGGAATCTCAAAGATTCCCCAAAATATTCCTTCCTAAAGATGGCCGAATTGCTCGGACGAAGATTCTAAGCAAACCACTGTGCTCCATGCGAAATTCTATGAAAGAACTATAAAGATGGCATCATTATGCCTCTATCAAATATAAATCTCCAAGGGAATACTTTAGATTATACAGATTCTGTAAAGATTCCTTGCTGCTGGACACCTAATTTTTTGCTACTCAGATGGGGAAACAGACCACACCATTGTGTTCCCTGTGAAATTTTTGTTCTTTTGAGTATAAAGTTGACATGATTCCGTCAGTGTGAAAAATCACCCTCCAAGGAATCTTTCAGATTCCTCCAAGATTCTGCATGAGAATATTTTGGGAATATTCCCATGGAATATACCCTCCTCGAAAAATGTGCCTAACCTAGGCTTCTAGTTCTGCACTTGGTCTCAACTCGGCACTCCTTCCTCCCGATGGCCCCCAGTCAAATGGAAAATGAGGTTTTTATAATATTGTTTTGGCAGAGATTACAAGGTATGCCCCTCTGGCGGGGTGTTATGGCTTGGGTGTTTAAGCGTTGGCCAGCAGGGAGGTTGGCGGTTCCAACCGCGCCCCTACCCATTTTAACATAGGTCCGTTGGCACTTTTTCGCATTGTTTTTAATTAACGTGTAGGTGGTTAAGTTAACATCAGTTGGTAGGTTGTAATAAGATTCATCGGTTAATGATATTTGGGGTGGCCAACCACATGGGTATGGCGGGTTCAACCCCCACTGGCTCCCTTCCTGACGAAACCATTGTATACATAGTCTTGGGTGGGGTCTGGGTCACCTGTTTCCCCAACCCTCCACACTTTTCATTTTATATATAATAATATACTAATGTCATCAGTGTTGGGTGCGGGATCCCCCAAGGGCAGTTTTTGGGGCTAAAAGCCCATATTTTGGTCAAATTTTGTATTCCAAGTGTAAATACTCCACATTTTGTGGTCACGGAGCGCGTAGGTGTTAAAGATTCATAGGGTTGTCCGCCCTTATTTTGGAAATGTAATTTTGGCTGTAAGAAATCTACCCATGGTCCGCGGACCATGGAATTGTATAAATAGAGCTAAGCCCTAAGTAGTTTAGCAAGAAAAAAGATTGACATGAAGATATGATGTATGAGAGATAGCTCTAAAATAGAAGTCTAAGTCTAGGTTGTAGCGTAGGTAGAGGCTCTGCAGCTGAGTGCGCAGAGCCCTAGAAGTCCACAGCTGAGTGCGCGGACCCCTGCAACTGAGTGCACAGGGCGGGTCGAGTCTGTAATCATCTGGAATTATCAATAAAGAGAAACATTCTACAATTTCTGCGTCTTTATTTCCTATTTATGCATATTGTTATATTGGGTATGAATTTCACTTATAATTCTTATATGATGCGCGAAATTATGTAAATGTATTTGATAATTGAATGCAAGTAAGAACATTAGTTTATGCGAAGATAACTAAGATCAGTTAATAAGATAAGTAAAACACTTAGTCTAGTTTGGGAGATATCGTTGTTCGCTGCCCTAGCAACACGAAAGTCCCTAAACTGCAGGTTAGGGCTGCGCGAAAACCAATTGTACTCTTTCGCGAAGATACTAAAGGGTGGAACAGAGGGTTAAGCAACTTGCACGAAGGCGGGTATAACCGAAATAAACCGAAATCACATCTATCTCAAGGGTGCGGAAACTTGGCTCCAGCATCCCCCCATACTGCTTCAGGTGAGACTTCAATTCGCACTCCGCAGGATGATGCCGAAAGGGCCAGTAGTGTAGGGATTTGTTTGGCTAACTAACGTTGAACTTGGGTCAGGCCCCCTCAAGCCAACAAATGGTTCTGTTTCCGAGACCGAAATCTGCATAAAATATGTGTGATGTCATATCATGGAATCCAACTAAGAAGGAGATTGGAGAATGGTTGGATAGAAAGATCCATGAATTCGTGACGCGGGAGAACAGAAACCCGCGACTGTCAAAAGAACAATGGTTGGACCGATACTTGTATACGAAGACCCATGAAATCGTTTTCGCCTCCTTTCCTACTGAGCTATATGAGTGGATCGCGAAGCTAGCAGATAGGCGAGAAAGGTGGAAACTTGATGGTCTGATTGTGTGGACCCCAGAGCTAGTGCGAAGGTTGGAAGTATCAGAGGATAAGAGCACTCACGCCATCGATCATTGGCTCGATCGCGTCATAGGAGGATTTGTTACTGAGTTCGCGGTCGACACCTCAGTCAGCTATAGCGAGGCAGAGCAATGCTTTTCCAAAGGACCACGAGGTAAGTACGTAAAATATTTGAATACCTGGATTAAAATGTTGTTGTGCAAAAAACAGGTTATGCAACTACCTCGATGTTCGGGACTACGCGAAGCAGAAAAACTTATAGAAACGAAGGAAATAAGGGTGTAGAGTATAGCCCCTTGATTTCACTTACACGAAGAGATGAAGAAGGGATAGCAAAGGTCTCTATACGAAGTGCTATTCAGTTGATAAGACAAGGATTCTCGTTAATACCACCGCTGCCCACACTACCTCCGACTTCACCGCCATCGCCTCCAACTTCACTTGTACCACCTCCACCTCCACCATGATTCAGTATGGCAAACACAGTGAATTTGCCTTTCTTCAAAGGGTTGGGAAATGAGGACTCGGACCATTTCTGGTTCATTGTAAGGGTTGTATGGGAAGCTCAAGTTGTTACAAATGATCATCTAAAGAAAGTGACGCTGGTTAGTGCTCTGCAAGATCATGTGCTAACCTGGTACACTAAGTACTCCAATGATAACCCAAATGTTGGAATAATAGACATCCAAGTAGTACTAAATAGTGAATATACCGGGCCTAAATCTGAGGTGCAGTCAATTGTGGGATTCAAAGAGATCATGATGCAACCAGACGAGACGCCTTGGGAACTAGATTAGAGGCTGAAATGTATGATCCACGAAGCCAACATGAATTTGACAGATGGACAGCGTCGCGAGTGGTTTGTGGCTTTGCTACTACCACACCTAAGGAGTGTGATGTCACAGCAGAAGGTAACAACTCAAGATCCTAATCTAGGAGTTCAGTAGATTCATGCGTAGCTAAAGAATTTGTGCCTTGAGATGCAAAGTCTGAAGCAGGACAGGACATTTTGGCCAGAGATACGCGAGGAGGTATGGCGCTTGAAATGTAAGATTCAAGGTCATGACAAAGACCATTGCTCAGTCTTTGAAAATTACCTTGCAGGAGGAGGATCGATGCCTTTAAGGTCGGAATCTCAAACATGACCTAGCGCGGCACCTGCTTTATGGTGCGCTATTTGTCAGGTAGCCAAAAAACATGCCATGGACAACTGTTACTTGCTACAGACGTATGTGCAAGCACTGCAACAGTTGTTTTGCCACTGTTGTAGGTCAGTAGGACATGATGAGCATACTTGCAGGAGCTATGAATTGATTATGGATAGAACTCCCGCCTACAAGGTTTAGGCCGAAACGCAGCCCCTTGACCAGAATGCAGGGATGGCGCGAACAGGATTTCAAGGGTGTGGACGAGGTCGAGATGGAGGAGGACTTGGTAGAGGTCGAGGACAGTTGATTTACTACAATTGCAGAGGACTACGACATTATGCCTGCTATTGCACTAATCCAACACGTCCGTCGTGCAATTATTGCACGTTGTTTGATCATGAGACAGAAGATTGTCCTACGTTGATAGAGAGGATACGTGACAAAGGGGCACTACTGCCTCCCACGACTCAGAGCCTACATATGATGAGGTCTGAGAAGCGTGAGGAAGATCCGTACGTAAATATAGGTCTCCGAAGTGGAATCACGATGGGAGATGACAAGGGGAAATAATCGGAAGACAGTACATGGGTTCGCAAGGCCCCGGTGAAGGAGGTTGAGTTCGATTTGGAGCGTGCTCGTGAAGCATTCATGGAAGCTAAGAAGAGATTTTCTGAGGCCTCCACCTCAAGAAGAAAGGATAAGCCTGAGCCGAAGATGGACCCCTCTATGCTCACAACTTTCCTGGAAACCTGTATGAAGTTACTGTGCAACTATAAGGTTGTAAAAGGGCTACAAGAACTCATCAATAGATGCACTGGAACCGCACCAGGTGAGCCACGCGTAGTGCGAAATATTGGCAAGCATAAGACAAGGACAGGATGGGAGATGAGACTGACCGCAAAAATAGGGGAGTATGAAATGGATTAGGTCATTTTGGACCTGGGGTCAGATGTGAATGTCCTACCAAAGAAGACTTGGGAGCAAATGGGGAGACCTGCGCGACAATGGTCTCCGGTTCAGCTAGGGATGGTGAATCAGCAGATAATCATACCCATGGGGCAGCTGCACGGGGTGATTATGGATATTGAGGAAGCGAGTACGCTGGAAGATTTTGAAGTAATAGAGATAGTAGATGATAGCAATTCCTATCCTATGCTCCTGGGAATTGACTGGGCTGCTAATATGAATGGGGTAATCAATTTGAAGAAGTGAAAGATGATCTTTGAGAAGAAGTCACTACGCGTAATAATACCCCTAGATCCTGCTGAAGGATCGCGCTATACGAAACCAGTCCGCGATTATGAGAGTGATGATTATCTGGACTGCATCTATAAGATAATAGCGCGAGACCAAGACTGGGTGATTCCCACCGCAGATGGACGAATTACGTGGGATCACGAGAGTTCATGCACTTTAGACTCCGACGAAGAAATAGAACATTGGCATAATCAGTTACATGAAGTAACTACGCTGAATTGCAACATGATGACCTGGTCGTTGCGCTGTGTGTCGTCAGAGGTAATAAATCTGCCTATTTATGATGGTCTAAATCAGGTAAATACCTTTTTGGATGCATTTGAAAGAGAGGTGCCAGAAAAGCAACGCTTCCAGGCTTTGGACTGGGCACTGCGCGGTACGCCCGCAAGATGGTGGGGTACACACAAGGGAAGCTTCGATGATTGGCACAAATGTATGAGGATAATGAGAGCATGATTTGGGAAGCCTAAGATGTGACTGACAGACAAGTATGATGGACAGAATGATCCACGCGCACAGTTGGCCAAAGCGGAGAAGAACTATTCCACCACTGAGCGTGAGGGGCTCACTATGGTGTATGCGCTCCAGAAGTATCGACACTACTTGCTAGGAGGCCACTTTAAGATGTATACGAATCACTCTGTGCTAAGGTACCTATTCAATAAGCTTGTGTTGGGGGGTGAATCTACAGATGGCTCTTATTGTTCCAAGAGTAGGATTTTGAAGATGTTGTGAAGCCTCGATGATTGAACGCAGGACTAGATCATCTGTCACACATTGAAACAGGGGAGGAACCTACTAACTTGGAATAAGGATTGTCTGATGCATAGCTCTTTGTTGTGTGTGTCACGGATGGTAATTTATAGGATATAATATACTCCCTAACAACAGGAATTGCACCGGAAGGATACTCTGTCCAACAAAAGAAGGAATCAGTGGTGCGCGCGGCATATTTCTCTGTCATTGCTAGGCATCTATACAAGATGGGGACTGATGAGATACTGAAAAGGTATGTACGTGAGTTCAAATGAATCATCATCCTCATGGACGCTCATGGAGGCATCGTGGGAGGACATTATGCAGGAAGAGAAATCGCGCAGAAGATTCTACGCGTCGGGTTGTGGTGGCCAACCCTTCATCAGGATTCAAAAGCATATTGCAAGGCATGTGATGTATGTCAAAGGACAGGCATGCCATCACAGAGGGATGAAATGCCTTTGAATCCACAAATGACGTTGCAACCCTTTGAAAAATGGGCAATAGATTTTGTAAGAACCATTCAGCCACAAGAGAAGACCGGAGCGAGGTACATTATCACTGCGACAGAGTACTTGACTCGATGGGCAGAAGTGCAGCCGGTGAAGGATTGCATGAGTGCAACTACCATGAAGTTCCTATTTAAACATGTACTGACACGATTTGGATGTCCTAGGATCTTGATGAGTGATCGTGGTACGCACTTCCTGAATGAGACGATCAGCGCACTAACAGAGGAATTTCAGGTGTATCACCAAAAGAGCACACCTTATCACCCACAAGCTAATGAGACAGTGGAGGCATTCAGAAAAGTGCTTGAAAACACATTGACCAAGGTTTGAAATTCTTAGTGAAGTGATTTGGACCTACGCATACCTGCAGTATTGTGGGGTTATCGAACAACATGCAAAAATCTAACGGACAAACCCCTTTTAGGCTTTGTCTATGGTGTGGAAGCTGTAATTCCTATGGAATACATCGTGCATAGTCTATGCATAGTAGTGCTCACAGGTATGATGGATCATGGAGCCCTGGAAGAGAGGGTCACACAGCTAGATGAACTCGAGGAAGAAATATTTTTGGCAGGATTTCACCAGCATGTCCAAAAGCAGCATGAAAAGGCATGGCACGATCGACACATCAAGTTGCGCACATTCAAGGTAAAGGATTTGGTTTTTTTGTATGATAGTAAGTTTGATCAATTTCCAGGAAAATTCAGAATCCACTGGTTAGGGCCTTATGTTATTAAGGAGATTACCGATGGAGGCATGGTACAGTTGGTTAAGTTGAATGGAGATCCCTTCCTAGGAAAGGTGAATGAAAATCGATTGAAGCCATACACCAGTAGTTCAGCCATGTGATTAAATGAAAGTAGCACAATCTTAGCACTCCAGTCAGCTAAAAGGAGGCACGGGACTATAAACTACACAGCCTGGGTTGGGGAGCTGCGCGATTCCAGGATTGCACAAAGCAGCGAAGTGTCACAGGGTCCATGACAGTGCGAAGGCAGTTGTGCTACTCGTGGAAACAGCGCACATGTCCATCGGTAAGTGATCCTTAAATTCATTGTTCACGATTTGATGGTCGGATTATGGCCAAATGGAGTGAGCGGAAGGAATTTAAAGTGAATTTTATGGATTAGATTCTTGAAAATTTTTCGCCAATCTAGCATTAATGGGCCGAATGTGGGGGGAACAGTCAGATTTGAATTCAAAAGGCCCTATAATTTACAAGTGGCTGTCTAGCGAAAAACACTTGGCATTTTGAAAACTTAGGTGTTGCGTTATCAAGTGTGTATGGATCGTGTGAACTTTGAGGCTTTGAGAGCAAGTTCAACATTTGAGAGATTGTTGAAGGAGACACAGGACTTCCTAAATAGAATGATGTCGACACACGAGGAAGCCGGGTAGGAAATTGAGGTAGTAGAAGCTACCCTAGAGAGTGTTGGAGTGGTAGTTGAAGTCCCTAAATCACCTAGAACACCAAGACCAAAGAAGGATAAGAAGACTATGATCCCGGTACACGTCTCACCAAGAAACCCATAGAGGACCAAGCTCGCATTGTAGGAAAAGGGAAAGGCCATTAATCTGGAGGCAGACGAGGAATAATCTGAAGAAATCCTAGTAGATGATGAGGACTTGGAAATAGAAGTTGAAATCCAAGGTATGGACCCTATTACTAGGTAACCCGAGTATGTTCCTCCACGTAAGGGCAAAGCCAAGGTGCCGAAGGACATAGATGAGAGTAAGAGCTCCCTGGAAACTTTGTTGCTCTCGAATGACATTGTTTTTGAGGGGCCAAACTTAGGGCGGGTTCTTGTACTAAAGTTTGAAGATTTGGACCTCGCAGATCACGAGAAATTCTCACATTCAGCCAACGGATTGGCGTGACTGTTGGAAAGATTGAATTGGAGCCACGGACATGGCTCAAGGGTGTAGAGAAAGCAGGGTTTCTCAACCTGCTCTAGGTACCGCATTACCACCACGCCCCATTGATCATCTTCGTCATCAGGTAGCTGCTCTGCTTGGTGCATGATGGGTGTTTGTGGCTGGAGGAGCCCATTCCCATCACATACCACTTGATCCATCGAATCACACGGCTGCCTTACTCAAGGGAGGATCCAGCCAATATTTCAGAAGGAAAAGATGGTGAGTTGGGCCTCGCGAAAGCTATGAAGATGAAATTCAAGTTAGAGAAGAAGAAGCGGGGATATTCCATCTCCAACATTAAAAACCATGTAGTCAAGGTAGCAACACAAATTTTAGCAAGGAAGGTGATGCGCAAGTGCCGGGCAGATGAGGTGCCCATGCCTGTGATTGCACTAGTGGCCCAATGTGCTGAAGGAATCCAGTTCAACTGGGTGAATTATCTTCGCGGCGAATTCCTTACGAACTGTCATGAGGCACAGGAGCAGGACAAGGCATTTCACTACGCATGGTTCCTGCTGTCGATCGTACTGGTAACATGGGAGCTGCCAAAAGATAGCCAATTCCCTTCGGTCGCGCTGGACCTTCCAGAGGCAGTGAAGTATGCTTCACTATGGGTGACCAAGGACACACAACGCATAGAATAAAGAAAGATCTTTTGGATCTTGATGGAGATGAATATTTGGTTGGGGATCAATCGCAAGCCGTGGTTGTCACCCACAGTATATGCTAGTTTGCAGAGCTTTGCAGAGTTCAAAGTAGATTTCCACCATGTATTTATCAAGGCGTGGAAGAACCCCACAAAGACATAGCATAACTTACCATATATGGCGACTAATGATGTTATTTTTGCAGTCCTTGAGTCTTGGTTGTCGGAGTGGCGCGCTCCTACAAGGTCCACAATGGAAACATACAAGTTCTCCACGCAGCGTAAGAAGGAAGAAACAAAGCTCTGAATGGCATAGCTGGCTGAGAAGCGCAGAAAGGAGGAAGCGGAGGCTAAGGCCCAGGCAGCACGCGATGCCGCGAAATTGGCGGAACAGCGAAATACAGGAGGAGAAGAGCACGAAGGACAGAAGCCACCTTCACCCAGGGCTGAGGCAGAAATAGAGGAGCCAACAGAATAAAGTGGCATGGACCTGCAGATGACATCCACCCAACTCAAGCATCAGCGACCGCAAGAGAAGGCAGTGTCGCAGAAGAAAACCAAGGTTTCAAAGACATCTTTGGACCCAATCACCCTCACTGAGGGGGATCTGCATGATATTGGAGAAACGGTGAGGAATGTCACCACGGATACCCTCCAAATGTTCGAAGAGTAGCAAAAATTGGTCTCAGGGGCTCTCCGGATAGAGCTGCAAGAGTTTCAAGTTCGTACTCCACAGGTTGGCACAGTGTCCACTAGCCTCGCGATCGACACTTCAGCTGCCGAGGAGATGTTGCGCACAAGGGTGACCAACACGATACTTCTACCATATGGGGCACTTACTATAGAAAATGAGGCTGACAGGCCCACGGTTAGCAGCCTAAAAGGGGTGGGATTGAATATGGTTGTGCTCCCTTGAGAGACGCTCCACCTCTTGCAGAATGGAGTCACCGCGGAACTTAGGGCCCGGGAGAGTCACGCTCTGCAGGTGATGAGTGAGCAGCGCATAAATATCGAGCAGTTGGTCCTACAGCACAACGAGGTAGTAGAATAGAACAAGCAGATCATGCAAGTAGTCGAGGAAGCTTGCCGAAAGGTCCCGGAGTTGGACATTCAGGCAGAAGAGATGGTTGAGGCGTGCGTCCATAAGTTGGCAACAGGGGTGCGCGATGCTCGAACAGAGATGGCCAGGATTTAGTTGGAGTTGAACCTGCAGATCGCAGAATTGCAGTTGAGGGCTCAGCCTTCAACTCCACTGAAAGTCAAGGAACAGTGTACCACCGTTGTTACAGCATCAATAGTGGTGGTTGACAGTGCAGTAGCAGACCGCACATGAATTTTTGAGCAGTCATTCGAGTTCCTGACCACCTTGCAGGAAGACCCAAATGTAGTGTCTGGAGACAAAGACGCACCAGCTACAACAACGATATGATGAGATCAAAGGGATCACACAGACGGTTTGCCTCACACAAAGGCTCGCAAGGATGTAGGAGGCAAAGGCGCTTAAGGAACAGGTGGATGTCGCTCGACACAAAGAAGAGCTCCTAAAAGCGCACCTACAGCCATGGATAGATGAGGCATATATGATTGTAGCTTCCATTGAAGGAAAGCTCGTGACACTGCAGGCAACTCAACAGATGATTCAAGGAAACAGCTCAGCGGAAATCACCGAGCAGCAAGTGGAAGAAGTCCAGCAAGTGGCCGCTCAGTGTGCTGTCGAGGTTGTGGTCATCTAAATGGAGCTGGGAGGTCTTCACACTAAGATCTCCACGCCTGCAGAGTGACTCGAGGGCGAGTCACAATGTTTGTGTTGGGGGCCTGTTGGGCGCAGGATCCCCCAAGGGCAGTTTTTGGGGCTAAAAGCCCATATCTTGGTCAAATTTTGTAATCAAAGTGTAAATACTATGCATTTTGTTGTCGCGGAGCGCGTAGGTGTTAAAGAGTCATAGGGTTGTCCACCCTCATTTTGGAAATGTAATGTCGACTGTAATAGATCTACCCATGGTTCGTGGACCATGGGATTGTATAAATAGAGCTAAGCTCTAAGTAGCTTAGCAAGCAAAAAGATCGACATGAAGATATTATGTATGAGAGATAGCTCTGAAGTAGAAGCCTAAGTCTAGGTTGTAGCATAGGTAGAGGTTCTGCAGCTGAGTGTGCAAAGGCCTAGAATTCTGCAGCTGAGTGCACGAACCCCTGCAGCTAAGTGTGCAGGGCGGGTCGAGTCTATAATCATCCAGAATTAACAATAAAGAGAATTATTTTGCAATTTTTGCATCTTTATTTCATGTTTATGCATCTTGTTATATTGGGTATGGATTTCACTTATAATGCTTATATGATGCGTGAAAGTATATAAATGTGTTGGTTAAGTGAATGCAAGTAAGAACATCTGTTTACGTGAAGCTAACTAAGATCGGTTAATAAGATAAGTAAATCACTTAGCCAATTTTGGGAGATATCGCAGTTCGTTGCCGTAGCAGCGCGAAAGTCCCTAAGCCGCAGGTTAGGGCTGCACAAAAACTAATTGTACCCTTTCGCAAAGATAATAAAGGGTGGAACAAAGGGTTAAGCAACCTGCGCAAGGATGGGTATAACCAGAATAAACCGACATCACATCCATCTCAAGGGTGCGGAAACTTGGTTCCAACATCCCCCAATATTGCTTTGGGTAAGACTTCAGTCCGCGCTCCGCCGGTTAATGCCAAAAGGGCCAGTAGTGTAGGGATTTGTTTGGCTAATTAAAGCTAAACCTGGGTCAGGCCCCCTCAAGACAACAGGTAGGGAGTGGTGGGGTTGGTGGCCCACCACCCCAAACTTATAATTTATTTTTATTTTTATTTTTAATGGGTTTAAAAACCAAATTATAAGGGTTATTGTAAAAATTAACGATTCGACAAATTCTCCTTTTTCAATGGTCAGATTCTGTGCATTTGGATTATGCCAAACTATTACCTCGTTAGTGACTGCCACTTGGCCAAGTTTGACCCAAATTTTGACGTGAATATACTAAGCATACGAACTCATATTTGAGTGTCATTCACGTTGTTGGAATCAGTACGACGATCATTATGATATGGTCCTAGTTTCACTTCAACCTGAAGACTTTGATTTTTTGTCTTTTCCATAGCCACTGCTGAATTATGAACGTGTCTGGAGCCACCTGGATCATTCCTCCCTTCTCATGAGATTTTGGTCCTCCAAAAGCATGAGCATAATCTACAACTATTGTTTTACATTGTATGCACAACAAGTTTCCTAACATTTCACACTTCCTTCTCCTTCACCCTTGTTCTTCGAAGCCATAAGTGATGAGCCGACACCTACATCCTCTACAAACCTGTAGTACAATATTTTCAAATTACATGCTCTACATGAGAAATCATGGCCCAAGCATCCCCATACTTGCCAATATTTATAAGACATACTCTTTGGTCAAGTTTACATCAAAATAGAAACCAATACCCCAGCTATCAAGAAAAGGAAAAAGCATCAATGTTGTTTTAATAAGCAATGGAAAACACATCATCACTTTTAAAATTTAAATCGCAACACATGATTTATAAAATGCAGCTATGACAAGCTACCATATCTAGAAAAACCATATCTCACTCATGAAATTTAATGGGTCATCATCTCCCTATGGCGGATTTGCTTGTTGAACAACTTTTCCTACCGGTTCCTATATGGGCGCTTTGTCCTCGAGACGATGGTATGGATGGAGCCTCCAACACGTGGCTCTTTGATTTCCACCTCTGTTGCAATGAATGCAAAAATTATTCTTCCTCCATGCCTGTATTACCTTCTTATTTCCCTAATGTGGACAAGGCCTTTCATGCCTCATCCTCTTTCTTGTTGCCATTCTCTTCCATCACTCAGCAACCACATGGTTATGTAAACCAAAAAAACTACATAGTTTTCCATGCCATGATTTATGTTCATCATTAACGTTCTTGTAATCAAAATGAACTTTAGAATACTAAGACTATTTATACCTCTCTTGACTATCTATGGTGCAATTATGGTGATGAGAGCTTGCCATAACTCTTCCTCTACAATGTGCACTGTCATGGGAGGATTATGACATGTTCCAATCATCCTCTTTATCTGATGGCTTCGACAATGCTTTGGAAACTTTTGACACCTTTGAGAACTCTCCTTCAGTGTGCCATAAACTTACAAATAGAGGTCTTTGTATAAACTCCAATGGTTGAGTCATCCCTTGGCCATTAACACTAAGTATTCCTCCTTTATATCCCATCTTGGTGAGGAGTCTCATGCCATATCCTGAAATGGGTACCTCCATGTTTCCAACATAAACAATTTCATGTGAAAAAGAAACTAAAGAATGATCAACATTTTAAACCTCAATTGTCGATTCTAAAACAAATGATAATGGCTTCTCTAAGCCTTCATTTCACTTCAATTTTTCCAACGCCTCTTTTATGGCTCGTAACTAAAGTTTCAATCTCTACTTCTCCTCTTTTTCTTCTCGTAGAATTCTCCTAAATTCAGCATTCTCTACTTGAAGGCTCTGATTTATCTCCTCATTCGAATGATGAGAAGATGGAGAAGAAGAAGAATGTTCACTGGAGGGGGTATATGCAGCATCGTCCTCTGCTCTTTATTTCTCACGTTCCTCTCCTACCATATTCTCCTCATAATCTGCATACATTATGTCCACCATGCGTGACATCCTGAGGAGGTCCTCGTAGAGATATTTTATGTTCTCCATCTTCCTTCTTGTTGCACATTCAATCATTCACACTCGCAATTCACATCAACGAGAAGACAACTCTAATACCAAACTTGATTCAGATCTATTCAACTACCGGAATTAACCAAGATATTTTACTTTTGTGATGTTAGCATAATTTCATATGAAATATCATGATATACCACATGTGCATACTGTAAATAAGATGAAACATAGCAATGACCATCAAATCAAGAACACAAAACACATTGATAACAAAGTTCACCCAGTGTGGGTTATGTCTCTGGGCCCTGGTGTCAAGAGTGGGGAGGTCGCTTCATTAATGTTGCAAGATGATGATGAGTACATAGTACACTCTTTGTCATTACAAGGATAAATACCCTCAACCAAAGTGGCATGTCTCTCCAGAAGACTCTCCCTATAAGAATTCTCACTCAAACGGGCCCTCCTTCAACATGACAAGCTAATAAAAGCTCACATTATGTGACATACAAGTATCCCTCAACATAATGGTAATTAGTGATCTCAACAACAAAAACATCATCTCAGCAAATCAGAAGAAAGACATGTCATAACTGCATCATTTACTTCCACTTTCAGGGATGGCCTAAAAATGCAAAGCTCAGCTAACGAAATGGATTGTACCATTGAATTCATGATGCGAAATTGTGTCATATGAATATAAACTTTGCCCCTTTTTGACATCGTCAAATTCTGGACCCTCAAGAATCTCTAAGATTCCCCCAAAGATTCCTTCCTAAATATGGCCAAAAAATACGCTGCTCAAATGAAGATTAGGAGCACACCACTGCACTCCCTCTGAAATTCTGTGAAAAATGACTATAAAGTTGGCATCAGTCCACCTCTACCAAAATTAGCCTCCAAGGGAATCTTTTAGATTCGACGAGATTCTACAAATATTCCTTGTTGTCGGACACCTGAATTTATGCTGCTCAGATCGGGAAACAGACCACACCATCACGTTCCTTACGAAATTTTGGTTCTTTTGAGTATAAATTTGACATGTTTCTGCCACTGTGAACAATCACCCTCCAAGGAATCTTTCATATTCCTCCAAGATTTTGCATGAGAATATTTTGGGAATATTCCCCTAGAATATACCCTCATCGAAAAACATGCTTGACTTGGACTCTTGGTTATGCACTCTGTCTCGGCTCAATGCTCCTTCCCATTGACCCATGGTCGAATGGAAAATGAGGTTTTTATAACATTGTTTCAGCGAAGATTACAAGGTATGCCCCTCTAGCGGGGTGGTTATGGTGTGGGTGTTTAAGCCTTGGCTGGCAGGGAGGTTGGTGGTTACAACCGCGCTACTACCCATTTTAACATAGGTCAATTGGAATGTTTTCAGGTTTTTTTTAATTAATGCATTGGGTGGTTAAGTTAACATCCGTTGGCAAGTTGTAATAGGATTCAATGGCTAATGATAATTGGGGCCGCCCATTGGGGGTCAACCCACATGGGCCGGGCATGTTCAACCCCTATCGGATCCCTTCTATGTGGCACCATTGTATACATAGTCGTGGGAGGGGTCCGGGTCACCTGTGGCCCCGACCCCTCCACACCTTTGATTTTATATATAATAATATACCAATGTCGTTGAGGCCCAAACTCATAATTAGTTTTTTAATATATATAATGGGTTCAAAATTTTCCTCCAGATTATAAGGGTGATTAGACAAATTAACGATTCAGCAAATTCGCCCTTTCCAATGGTTGGATTTCGTGTGCCAAATTATTCCAAATTGTTGTCTTGTTAGTGACTACCACTTGGCCAAGTTTGACCGGAACTTTGACCGTGAATATCTTGAACATTTGAACTCAGATTTCAGTGTCATTCACACCATTGGAATTAGGACGACATGCACTATGGTATGGTCCTGGTTTCACTTCAATATGAGGACTTTTATTTTTGAGCTTTTCCATAGCCATTGTTGAATTATAAGCGTGTTTGGAGCCACCTGGATCATTAATATTGTCATGCATGCTACTGGGATCCATATTCTCTCCCATAGGCTTCTCTTCCTGTGACTGGAGCCTAAAATCGCTCTAATGACCTTTCTTCCATGGGACTGGGTAGAGGATGAAGGAAAAGCACAATATCTTCAACTCAGGATTGCCTCTAACTTGTTGCTTAGTATCTCTGGCATCGGTAAAGCTTGTCCAATCCATGACAAGTCTCAAAGACATCTTTGAAACCTCCTGAAGAGCTCATACATGATGTAGTCATCATAAGTGCAATAACCAACTCATGAGAGAAAAAACTATATCAAGTGGCATCAAACATGAAGCTCAATTGTAGATGGGATCATGACAACCTCTTCAACACCTTTAGACATCATCATAATTTCAATCCATACCTCAGAAGCATCAATAACATCTCAAAGGAAACACTACAAGCATCATCCAATAATAAAAGGTCATCTCAACACAAGCATCATCTACATGGGGACCTAGTTGACCAACCAACCAACAAAATTATCCAAGCACTTGCAACATCCATCAAAGAATTTGCAACATAAACATCTGCCTTAGCAACCATAGAGACCAAACATCAAGCATATGCATACCATCTCCAAACCAAGTCCAGTTTGACATCAATTCCAACCATCACGCACTGCAGCAGTCATAACCTATCGCCTCATCACAACATCGCATCCTCCAACACCATGCTGCTAGGTTAACATCAATGCCAACACTTGGTGCTTTCTTTATGGAATTTTTTAAGATTGTTTGTTTTTGTGTTATAATTTATTTAGTGGATCAGTTAGTTATCTATATTTTGAGATTATCAAAAAAATGTTGAGAGTGATTGTGAGGTTTCTTGTTTGTTACTGGGAAACATAAACAAATTCTTTATCCTCCCTTACCTATTTTTCATCGAATTGGAAATGATATTTCACTTGTTATCTAGTTGCATTTTGGATTGGCATTGAGTATTTTTACATACCATGTTAGTTTCACTTCATACCCTTGAGCAATCAACAACCTAAATTTAAGCGTTAATAAAATAAGTTAGACATTTTTGTTATAGAAAACCAACATTAGCCTAGGTTGTAGAGCCTTGGAGTAGGATTAGAGAGGATACACTTTGAGGATTTAAAACTAAAACTAGGTTCACTAGTGAGTGCAAAGCCATTTTCACATCATATTCTTACCAGAAATATCCTCTCACACATGAGTTAAACATGTAGTCACATTTAGAACCTATGGAGTGACATCCCCACTCTCAAGCTATTGGTTTTCACTGAATTGTGTGTTACAAGGGGATCTCTTCGAGAGGTGTATGGATCACATTGAGCAATCTCTAGAGATGTTTCATGCTTAGTTACCATACATGCGTGTATGGTTTTGATCACATGTGTTATGTTGATTGTTTGGTTTCGAGGTGGTGAACTTAGTGGCCTATCTTCTAGGGCTCATAGCTAGGTGACTTTGGGTGGGATGTCCCCATGGAACCTAAGGTAGATATAAATCACCATACCAGTGTTCCTAGAGGGTGACGCTCGGCCCCATAAAGGTCACTTGCACCAATCAAGGCTAATATAGGGGGGTTGGCGTAACTATTTCTCCAATCCTTCATGATTCCAAGGTCCTTAGGGATTTCAACACCTCAAGCGTCTTGGCTTTTAGGAGGTGCCTATTTAGTTGGTTTTATTATTGGATCTCTTAGGTATTTTATAGTGTGTGTTGTTTGGTTTGAGTCTAGTTGGCCATAGGATTATCTAAACTTAATTAATTAAACAAACATATATCAATCATGGTTAACCAAACTATCTATCATTCTCTAATATTGTTAAACATTTCTCCTGAGGAGGAGGGTCCACCATAATAGATACATCGAATAACTTTGTTATCAAAGCCCTTATATCAATCATGAAGGAGAAGACAAGGTGATTGTTCAAGTTGTAGACAAAAGACCATCATCACAAGTCAAACCACATTTAACTAACCCTCTTGACCCTGTACTTGTACAGTTAAGTCCCAATTTTATAGAGCGTTTTTCCTTATTCTCTCATCAAATGTCTGGTGAGAATGATGCTTTTACCTTGGGGGAAATGGTTCTCTCATTTTCATCCACATTAGGGTCGCTCGACCTTAAGGAGGGGAGAGGAGAGGAGAGGATGCGCAAGCATGCTCGACTGTTAACCCCCCACCAATAAGTAAACCCTAAACCTTTAGGTGCTCGACCATAAGGATGCGCAAGCATGCTCAACTGTTAAGGAGAGGATGCCCCCGGCAGGGCTCGACCACGGGAGAGACCTTTAGGTGTCGACTGATAAGGACCCTTTAGGGGGCTAAAGAGTGTATTTTTTTATGTCTTCTTTACCACCAATTAGTATAATAAGGCCAACTCCTACAATTTTGACAACACCTTTGCCATTGATTTTGGGCATCCCACTGGTTGCTACTACAACCCTGACAAGTTTTACAAGTTTGTTTGTGTCCCTACCTCCGTCAGGATTTGTGTGTTGAATGAGTGCAAGCTCGATTAAACCAATGGGAGTCAGGTGGTTTCCACCTAGTTCATTTATACCTTCAGTAACAATCTCTAACATTGGATGGTCATCTTCTGGGAACTTAACAATGGGTATACATTTTTCCCTAGCCAACCTAGGGACAATATTGTTTCCATAGGAACCTTTAATCCTTCAGGTAGTTTTGTTTTTGGAGGAATGTTTCCATAAGAACCTTTAATCCTTTAGGTAGTTTTGTTTTTGGAGGAACTCCATTATCTATAGGTTTTCAATCCTTTGGAGGGGCTAATTTACCTAGGGTAAATATCCCTACTAGTGTCGTTATTCCCATGAGTTTTCGCACTTATAGTGGTGCTTTTATATTAGTATTTATTCCTTCTATTTCTGGGTATAATCTCATCGACAACCATGCTTGTGGGAGTTCCTTTTTCTCTAGGGACAATATCCCCTTGGTGGAAATAATCCTTTCACCACATCAACTAGTTTAGGGCCTCAATACTTTAGTTATAATCACCCCTTTGGCTAACCTTCATCTTCTGGAAACTTTGCTATCGGGGGATCACAAGGTTCATCTAGGAATCTATGTTTACCTTCAGACCCATTTAATCAAAATGAGCTTCCACTTCTAATGTCTCTTGACTTGAAAACTTTGGAAAAGTTAACCAATGACCCCATATTCCATGATCCTAGGTGGCCTCCAGTGCCTACCATGTTACCTTTTGATAATCCCAAGTGTGAAGTAAAAACAGGAAAGAACCCGACCATGCATATCACCACCTATCATCTATGGTATTCTTCTAATTCCTTGATAATTGAATCTGTGAGGTTGTGACTCTTCCAAAGAACCCTGACCAAATATGGCATAAAATGGTATATCAAGTTAGATAAGGCATCCTATAGTGACTGCTCTTCCTTGTCATGAACGTTCTTGAACTTACCACAATATTGAAGGAATTTACACTACAAGGAAAAGACCTTCTATTAGAGGGTTTTGCGGAAGCCCAAAAATATGTTTGTAGCGGAGGTGGTCGTGCAGATGTTTTAGTGAATTTTTTTTTACAGTGCGTCTACAATATACAAACGCATCGGTGTTTTACTATCCAATATATAAGCACCGGTGTCAAATAGAACATGGTGCATTGTGACAAATTTATTTATTTTAAATAATAATAACAATAATAATAAAATAGTGCGCTAATTAACAAAGAGCACTAGGGCATATACTACTTGATAACATCGAACAAGGGTTAAAATTACAAAAAATTCAGTCATAAAATTCATTTTACCTAGTCCCATGCTATATTGTGATGACGACCCGGTGCTAAACCAGTACTATAACAACCGGGTCCATGTACAGTATACCATGCACTAGTGCTTGAATAATATATAGCACCAGAAAAAGGTTTTAAAAAAAAAAAAAAAAAAAATCGGTGCTATATACTAAAAAAATAAAAAAAAAAATCGGTGCTATATACATCTACAGCATCAGTGCCCTTCTTGTAGTAAAATGCCCCAGTGCATATAGGAGCACCACTATAGTTTTTAATTTTCAAAAAAATGTGGTGATATATTCCAGTGAAGCACAAGTGTTGTTCATGTATTAAAACGCCGGAGTGCATTTTCTAAAGAGCGCTGCTAGGCAGTTTTTATTTTTATTTTAAACGTGGTGCTATAATCCAACAAAGCACTTGTGCGTCACATGTATTTGAACACCTTGATGGATCTTAAAAAAGCATCGCCATAGGTTTTTTAATTTATTAAAAAAAAATAATGCTTTTGTGTATCTAACGCACTGAAAAAGGGTTAAAAAAAAAACAAAAAACAAAAAAAACTCCTAACCTTAAATTTCATTTTTACCATCTATAGTTTTGTAGAGCTCTGAAGCATTGGTGCCACACTTGCCTCATGCAAGCGTCTTGACGATAGTGCTTCTCTTGCTCACCATCCTTTTGTACTGTGCTCAGTGTGTGGCTTTCCAATTTTTTCAAACGATGGTGAAATTTGTTTTCTCAATTATGTGTCAACAATGCCTCCCCACCAACCAAATATCCAAGTAATTTCTATGTTTCTCTCTAATTTAATTTTTAGCATATTAGAATTAAAAATAGCTAAAAAAATCCACAGTTTATATATATATTATATATATATATAAATAGTATATATATATATAATATATATTATATATTATATATATAATATATATATATATATTATATATATATATATATATATATATATATATATATATATATATATATATTGTGCAGTGCATTTGACGGCTTTGGCTTGCACCAATAGCAGTTGTAAATTTACAGGGTGCGCCATCGTTCGGTGCATGGACCTAACACACCGCTATTTTTGCAGTGCGTTTCATAAATGAAAACGCACTTGAAAAAGCTATAAATTGTATGTCGGTGCGTACATTTTTAGGTTACGCCCAATGTATTTATATTTACCAAACGCACCGCAAAAATAATATTAAAAAATATAGCTCGATGCGTTTGATAACTTGAACATTCCATACTAGTGCAAAAAGGTTATACGTGCGCATTGGTGCATGTGTTTGAGACGCACCACGATGAAAATATAAATATGTGAACCAAAATCAGTGTGTCATATGAATGTATGCACTATATCTTATGTGATTTTGTTTAATAGCGCACTGAAGCCGGTGCATTACTTTTTTTTGGGCACACTCGGGATTTTTTTAATTTAAATTTATGTTTCCATATTTATAAATAAATTTTTCATTTAATAAAATGATTTATGTTTTATGTATGAGGTTGATGTGTTTTATATGTCGATCATGTAGCAGAGACATCAATAGATGTAGAAGCAGCAGGAGCAGAAGCAAATGGTGAACCATTACAATGTGGTCTAACCATGGGAGGCCCAAGAGAGGGAAAGGGACTTATACCCACTTCCTATTAGCGCAGCGACCCGAGCACTCTTGATGGATGTAGGTCTCCTCAAGTACTACGAGGAGGCTACATCCCTGAAGGCGCACTCTATCTTGTTGGCACATCTAGTCCGTTGGTCGAGTGTTCAGGTGCAGGGTTTCTGTGTCGTTCCTTAGGCGTGGTATAGGCCCTTTGAGGAGGACATATATTTACCACTGACCTATCCATGATTTTCCCTAGTTCCCTAATGTCCCCCATGGGGTTGTAGCAGAGAATTGGCTTGTCTACTCTCAGAGATAGGTTGGGCCCCATGTAGTCCATCCAGCAGATTTTCAGGTGGGTGGTGGATAGCTAAGGATTTCTTCTTTTGCTACATAGGAGGTTAGGTGCCTCTCATTATTAATAACCACCACTGCACACTTTGCTATTAATGGGGAGCGCATTAGTTTCCCTCTTTTGTACTATGTCGATTCTTTGATTCAGGCACAACAATGTATCAAATGGTCTACCATTTTTTGAGGTAGTTTTTTATAACTTTAGATAGATGTTGTGCGATGATACATGGGAGGAAAAGCTTCCCTTTCACTTCAAAGCTTTTTTGTTTATTTTTTAGAGGTTTCTAGAGACGAGGCCTATATTAGGATATCTTGGTTTATCTCCAAACTCAATTTTTTAACCCACATCTCTCAAGATGATAATCATTGGATCCACCAACATGATCCTCTCTACTTGATCATTAACGATACCCTTTATCATTGCATTATATATTACCATCATATATTGATGCTTAACCTTTGAAAAAAATAAGAACATTCTAAATGTCTATCACAATGGCAAGTGTGGTAGTCAATTGTCTATAGTGGCTATCGTACAAAAAAAACTTTAATATTTTATGGTAACCTTAACCATCCAATGTTTATGTGAATGTTATCAAATAATGTGAAGCTTGCTAAATCATTATCCAAAAGGAATATGCCTTTGCTACTCTCATGTGTACAATCATATCTACATGGCCCATTTCCAAGTGTAGCATTGACTTCATGGAGTGCCATCCACCATATAGTAATAGACATACATACATTTTGTGGTAATAGAGTATTTCACAAAATGCATTAAAATTGTGACAACTTTCCTCAATTATTATCCATGTCACAAGTAGGATATAACGTATTTGATGCAACATTGACTACCAATTAATCTTTGCTTTGACCAAAAATTAAGTCACAATATATAAATTTAACATTAGCAAACAAAGTTAATTCAATTTTTTAACATTTTAATTTTATTTATTTCAATTGAGATTGGTTTACTGAGTTTCACTCTTATTGTGTAACCATATCAATGTATCATCTACTTGTCATATCGTGCAGTTTCCAGATGTGAGCCCATTAAGGACTGTGTGAGCTAGAGGACCATTATGATGTTGATTGTTGTGCCTTCAACCTAACCTGCCAATCACGTACCTCACATATCTTGCTTGCTCTAACATCCTCTCAAACATTTATAGCACTACATAATAACGCAGAAACAAGGCGGTTGACATTAATAGAAAAACATCATCCAATAAAGAATGACTATGTGCTAATGTGGAGTTTTGCATTAGCGACAAATAAATAGTTTTTTAACACACAAAATTGATGGTTACATCATTTCTACATTTATGTTGATAATTTTTTACATTAAATTTTAGAAATTTAAAAATAAAAAACAGAAGTAAAAAATAAAAATAAAAAATAAAAATATGGTCTATTTTCTATATTATACTTTTGTAACGGTTAAAAAAAATATTCAACAAAAGAGGCTTCAATGAACTTGCTAAAATAATATTTTTTTGTGACAAATTAATATTAATAATCATCATTTTGTTAGGTTTGAGAGCGAGTTTACACTGATACTTTGATGAACTTTTTAAAATAATAGTTTTTTGGTGACAAATTAATAATTAATAATCATCATTTTGTTAGATATGAGAGCAAGTTTGCAGACTTAAGTAATAATATAAATTCATTTATAATTTTTTTAATAATATTAATAATTTGTAAATTAAAATATTAATCACAATTTATATCTAAAGAATAATGGAATTTGAAATGTATTATTATTTAAACTAAATCAAATTATAAGGTCCATATCTTGTCAGAATCTGGCAATATGTTTTTCAATAAGTTTGATTGTGGGAGTGTTTGGCTCCTTCCAAAATTGTACTTTAATTTTATCATGGTGCGTATTAATGTTCAATTTGACAATGTTAGCATAGGTAGATAGTTATCCCGTATAGGGAGGGCAACATATTACATTGCATGTTAAGTTTGTGTGTGTTTGTTTATTTATCAAATTGTGTGTTTGTTCATTTATGAAATTGTGCAATTTATTTATTTGATTAAGTTGTATATTTCATATGATTAAGTAATATATAAGTTAATCCATAATGTGTAAATTAGTTCTTTCTTGTAGCATTTATGCTTTGTTCAAGAAAGGCATAAAGGGTAGGAGTTATTTAAGAAAGATAAAAAATAAAAATATGCTATATATTTACAATATATGAAGGGAGATCTCCAAATGCATTCACTCTTGTGAGTGGGGGCTTTTGAAACCATGAATATTAGGGAAATTGTAGAAATCTTGACAACAAAAGAACTACTCCAAGCCATCTTCCCATGGTCATGATACTAATCAAAACAAAATGAAAGGAGATTGAAAAGGGGAAAACTTGTGGTTAAAAAAAAAGAACATGAATGACTATAACAACAAAACTAAGGAGGCAATGCTCTCTAATTCAAACATTAACAAATAAAACTCATTATATATTGTCCTTGAACCACAATGAACATGTCAAATGATACCCTGATTACCTTTTTATTTTTGCCAATTGTAAGAGGACTTATTAGCAGAATCAACAACTTGGTTCACCCAATCATCAACATATTCCCCAAAGGGGCCCACTATAATTAACTCCTTTACTTTTAACGCAAACACCTTATCCTCAAGTCCACAAAGGGTACCAAACTAAGCTTTACTACATGAGATGTTCTCCATGCTTCCACCACAAACACTATTAGGTAATTCTTAAAATAATGATTTCAAGGAAATGAGTAAGGATTTTCAATTATATAACCATTAGCATCTTGGAAAAGAAACAATATGACAGCGACAGTATTTCTGACCAATTTTTGGACAAATTACATTTAACCAAAACTAATTATATCATAGCAATACAAAGTAAATTAGTAGCTAAATTAAACTAAGCAGCAAGGTACGCTAGCTATGCAACCTTGTCACAATGTTTGATGTACATAGATAAATCATCCTAAATCACATAAACCATTTTCAAAATGAAAATTTTTGCAACATATCCAACAAATTGGGGTTTATACATGAATTTTCTACCCTACAATATGATTGGGTCAGAGTCATTAACAAAGTTTTAAAGATTATGGTCTAGCAAATAGTATAGAAACACGAGGATATCAAAAAATGTTTCCAACACTATGGGCCTAAAAAACTCTATCAAATATGCAGTGGATTTCATTCCATTCCACTTACAACATTGAAGTAGTTTTACCTATTAAGTGTGAGATCCTTTCACTTTAGCTCATTATCAAATTTCTCCCTTAGTTATCCCATAGGAAAAAAGTATTGGTCAACTTGAATCCATAGATGAGGAATTTCATGACACCTTGACCTTGCTTGAATTTTACAAAGGGTGCATTAAAAAAGCACCATGATTTCCACAACAAACCTCACTCCTTTATTGAAAGCAACCTCATCCTTCTAATAAGACCAAGAGAAACTTTTTCCATGTAATTTCATATCCATCAATGATACCTCATATGGGGATATCCTTGTTTATCTCCAAACTCAATTTTGTAACCCACCTCTCTCAAGATGATCATCAATGGATCCATCAACATGATCCTCTCTACTTTATCATTAATGATACCCTTTATCATTGCAATGTATATTACCATATTACATTGATGCTTAACCCTTAAAAAAAAAATAAGAATATTCTAAATGTTTATCACAATGGAAAGTGTGGTAGCCATTTGTCGATAGTGGCTATCATACCAACAAACTTTAATATTTTATGGTAACCTTAACCATCCAATGTTTGAGTGAATGTTGTCAAATAATGTGAAGCTTGCTAAATCATTACCCAAAAGACAAATGTATTTGCTACTCTGTTAGGCCCCTATACTACTAGTGTCACCCCTTATTGTTATTAGTACAAACCACTTATTATATTGATGTACCCATGTAGTGCCCATATTGTTACTATTGTGCCCCATAGAAGCCCACTATTATTATTATTGTGCCCTTACATTATTATTGTTATGTTGGCTCTGGTTATGTTATGACCCCTTAGACTCCTATATATAGAAAGGAGGTCTTTTCATTTGTATCATCCAAGAATTGTTCATTTATGTAATGTAAAGGAGGTTGCCCCCTCGAAGAGGCTGAATTCTAAGGCGTTGATCTATCTTTTCTATCTTTTCTTTGAGCTGGTTTCATAACATTTGGTATCAGAGCTTTGGATTCTAGGGTTTCGCTGCTCCAAACAAGTCATCGTGGCATTTTCGCTATAACTTTGTTTCTGTGACGTTTCAGAAGTCGAAAAAAAAACCCATTTGAGAAGACTTGGTGCTGAACTTTGGGTCCGAATTTTAGAGTGTTTCGCGGGATATTTTCGGAGATATGATCTGAGGAATTTCGCCTTTTTGCAGACTCCTGAATTACACTCAAAACAGGTGACCTGGGGAAAATCGTCATAACTTTCTTTCTGAGCATCGGATTGAAATTTCGTAAGAAGGTACAGAAAGAGGACGGACTGTAGTTTTCATTTATATATTTTTCAGAGTTAAAGGTTGAAACAGTGACACGTGGCACGTCGTACAAGTTCGCTCTACTGAATTAGTCTATAATCAGGTCACTGTGGGAGATTTGGCATAACTCTTCATTGGAGAATCCAATTGGGGTTAGACTGGTGGCATTGGAAAGAGGACACAGAGGACTACTTCAGGTCACAATTTCAGAACTTAAGGATCTGAAAATACATAGTTAAGTCATTTCAAGATTGTTCTCCTAAAATCAAGAAAAAGCAAGATGAGGAAGTTTGATGGCAAGGATCCGGTAAATTGGATACGTCAGATGGAGCAATATTTTGATCTACATGGTGTACAACTGTTACAAAAGGTATGTATTGCATCTTCATATTTAGAACTGGATCAATTTTTATGGTATAAAGGGCTTTGTTCTTGTAAAAGACTTGTTACGTGGTCAATTTTCACGGAGGAAATGATAGCACATTATGAGGATACAAAGAGCAACACCTTCTTTAGAGAAACACCACAACAATTGGAAAGAGTAAAAGAGCTTTGAAAATTATGGCAACAAGGAAGTCTACCCTCACAACTATAAAGATGGAAGTGTTGTTTCTCCTAGCCTTCCACAACCTACAAGGGTTACACCACAACAATTGGAAGAAAAAAGAGAAAAAGGGCTTTGTTACAATTGTGATAGCAAATGCACTAAGGGTCATAAGAGTGCTGAGAAGAAATTATTTTACATAGAATATGAAGAGGAGGAAGAAAAGGATCAAGAACCATCAAAACAAGAGGATATACACCAGGACCCCATCCTAGAGAAAGAAGAAAGGAATCAGACCATATCTTGTAAAGCATTGGCAAGAATTACCACTCCTCAAACTCTCAAGATAGAAGGACATATCAAGAAGAAAAAGGTGCAAGAAGTGAAAGATCACATCGAGAAAGAAGAAATGAATCCAACCATGTCTTGTAATTCATTAGTCAAAACTACCACTCAAACTATCAAGATAGAAGGACATATCAAGAAGAAAAATGTTCAAGAAGTGAAAGATCACATTGAGCGTCAAGAAATGAATCCGACCATATCTTGTAAAGGATTGGAAGAAATTAACACTCCTAAAACTTTAGAGATAGAAGGACATATCAAGAAGAAAAAGGATAGCACCAAGATATGGAAGGCTGGAAAGCCTGGAAATCTATTTGGAAATTTAGATGGTATGGGATTCTTGGCTGAAAGCAATTCTGAGAAAGCAGAAGAACATTCAGTGTCTGCTCTTAAGCAACCGGTTTGGAGAAATGGAAGGCGGCCACTGCAGTTGGAAGAAAACCGTCATGCTACTTACAGGCCATTTAACCAACTAGAGAATGGAAATGACTCAATACTTACTATTCTAGATGGGGAGTCAAAGCAGCTAATCCCTGTTGGAATTCGGTCAGAGCATGCTTATGCAAGAAGTCTTGCTCGGTTTGCTGCAAACCTTGGACCAGTTGCCTGGAAGATTGCAACTCAGAAGATAAGGAGAGCTCTGCCCCCAAGTGTCTCATTTGGCCCTGGATGGGTCGGTGATTATGAGGCTCCTCCTCGTGCTTTATTGTCACATGAAAGAATATCTGTGGCATCAGTGTCCTCTTCCACTACCTCGCCAATTGTTCCAGGTGAAACCAAGATTAAATCAAATAACGCTGAAGATAATCCCAGACTAAGAGATGAAGGGCTTCCAAAAAACTTAATTTCTGAAGGCAGGACTGTTACATCAGCTACAGCAGATTTGTCAGCAAGACAGTTGGTTTCAAATTCTGCAATATGTCAAGGGATAGATAATTGCCAATCTATTCGTAATCCTCAATCTGAAGTGATTGGGCATGGCACATTAAATTCTAGTGGTGATGGAAGAGCTAGTTTGCCTTCTCCGGAAGTAAAACAAGGCTCCATAAGGTCAGGTTTAACTGTTACCACATCTAGTGACCTAGCCCTTGCAGGTACAAAATTTGGTTCAGAAGTAACACAGTCCAGATTACTTGAAATGGTCTCAAGAAATAGCACACTCATGCATGGGGCCTCATTAAAGCAGGCTGATGGTTCAAGGTCCATTGCCAGTCTTCAGGTAATGAAATCTGAAAATATGACAAATGACAGTGATGCGCGTGGTGTTGCCAGAAAAGCAAGTGATGCATCAAAACGCGGGTGTAGTTCTCCTGGTACAAATATTGCAGTCACCACAGTAAGCTCTTCTCTATGCAACTATCAAGCTGGATCGAGAGTTTTGCAAGGACATCAAGTCGCAAGTAGTCAAGAACATGCTAAGCAGGACTTAAATGGTTTAGCTAATTTACTGCATGGCAAGATGCTAGCATTACATCAAAGAGGTTCTAATCTGTCTGCAAATACCCCAGTGTTGGTGCATTCATCAGTTTCATCAGCAGGGCCATCTATAAAACGAGATGATGCCACAGTGCAGGCATGGATACAATCACAAAATGCACGCCTGGCAGATGCAGATGCTACTTCTAGAGTCAGTTTACAGGATGCACCGAATCCTCATATGGAGCAGCTAAGAAATCGATCAATTTCAACGTATCTCATCAGGTGGAAGTACTTACCAGCAGAAGATTCCACATGGGACGACAAGAATTTTATACAGAAGCATCAAGAACTACTCAAGCGTTGAGGACAACACTTTTTGAAGGAGAGGGGCATGTTAGGCCCCTATACTACTAGTGTCACCCCTTATTTTATTAGTACAAACCACTTATTATATTGATGTACCCATGTAGTGCCCATATTGTTACTATTGTGCCCCATAGAAGCCCACTATTATTATTATTGTGCCCTTACATTATTATTGTTATGTCGTCTCTGGTTATGTTATGACCCCTTAGACTCCTATATATAGAAAGGAGGTCTTTTCATTTGTATCATCGAAGAATTGTTCATTTATGTAATGTAAAGGAGGTTGCCCCCTCGAAGAGGCTCAATTATCAGACGTTGATCTATGTTTTCTATCTTTTCTTGAGCTGGTTTCATAACATTTTCCATATTTTGTTTTTTTAAGTTTGCAATGTCAAACTACAGCAATTTTGTTTTTGATAAGGAGGATGTCTTAATATGGGCAAGATAGGGCTCAAACCTGAGGTATGAGGTCATCCTAATAAATGTTTTCAAACATGCACCAATATGCATTAACATGCTGAAGTTGATGTGTGATTATGTGTGATGTGTGATAGCTAAAGAGTTGTATGAAATTCTCGTGGAAGACTTGGCATGCCTCTACTTAGAGGACATAAACCAACCATTTCAGGTTTCTACAATATTCAATCACAACAAAGACAACATTCTCCACTCAATCGAATATTTCACGTAGCCTTGCCATCCTCTGGAGGAAGTCATCGAATTGTGGCCTGAAAATAAATAGGTTATAGGTAATGGGAAAATTTTTATTTATCATAAATACCTAAGGTAGAACACTAGACTTGATTCATCTTAACCGACTATGCAAAGTTGTAACTATTTCGACTTGAGTTTTTATTATAGAGATATTGTGGGATAGTACACTAATGAGATAAGCGTGTTGATATTAAGGTTCTTAGATGCAATTTCAGAATACGTAGAGCTATATTCCAATTACCTAAATAGAATTATTAGCAAACATAGGCAACTAATGACTCTAAATTACTATCCTTCGTGCCCAAAACGAGATCTTACCATTAGTTGAGCAAACCATTTAGATGCAAGTGCCCTCAGTCTATTAATGCAAAATGATATCAGTGGCCTACAAGTAATAAACCTTGGAAAGTGGGTTGCTATGGAACCCATAGTTAACATGTTTGTTGTCAATTTGGTAGATCAAGTGCAAGTTATAAAGAATGAGTAGATGCATATAGTTTCCTTTTCTCTATGAGTAATACTTTGGTAGTATTCATTCAATCTGATTAGGGTGTGATGTGAATATAATAGGTTGTGAGAAAGGGGAGATTTAAGAGCATGGAGCACTGAGAAGTAACAAATATGTATAGTGCATGCATATAATTTCCCACTCTTTATTTTCTTCCAGATGATGCTTTTATTTCTCCTGCAACAAGCATGGTGGATGAACAACATCTAGATCTGTATATAGCATACAAGTTTGAAGAGTTTTGTGGAGATTTATAGGAGTAGGAATTAAAGAGAAAAAGCGTGTTGAATTGTTTTCAAGATTTAGTAAACAATTATTCTTGTTATTTGGTAGATCCACCCTAAGTTTGAGTAGTTATTGTTGGGAAAAATACTGAGAGGGGGGTGAATCAATGTTTTAAACTTAGTTCAACTTTCCATTTCTTATTCAGATTTTTGTATGCTATTGCCATTAAGTAAACCAACATATGTACACAACTATGATGAAGACAAATAACATATGTAGAGTTAACTAACTTTTCATTTATTTCTTGATTTGTTCTACTTGAACTAGTGCATCATTACTTCATTAAATAGTAACTATGAGCAGTAAGAATATAATAAACCATCACACAAAAGAAACACAACAACACATGAGGACACCAACATTTTTAGGTGGAAACCCAATGTCTTCGAAAACCATTGTTGTCCTCATCTATATCTTCATCTTTTATTATAAAGGGAAAGCAACTTACAATATTGTATGTGCATATACTTATACCAACACATATGCACCCACTTGCAGAATGCTACAACCTTCTCTCATTCTCTAGCACCCACTAGAAGGGATCTCCAAGCCCCTGATCTTGTTTACTGATCACCATCAGAAGGGATTTCATACCCCTTGAATAGATTTACCAGCTACCACTCGAAGGAAGCTTCAACTCCCTCATTGAAAGCTACAACCCTTAGCTCCTCTGTGGACCATGTTTCAAAATATTTCATATTGGATCCGCCTCCATTATTTAAGCCCAATATCAAATAACAATTCTGAAACCAATCACTGAGTAACTCATCCAATCATTGAACCAACTGAAACATTATACCATTACTAAACCAATCACTGAATCTCAAGCAAGCAATGCAACAAGAGCAAACCCATTCATATCAAATCATATATATGCACAACCACTCATAATAATATGAGACCATATTTTGGTTTTCACATAAACTAGTTGTTGTCACTACAAGCCCTAATTAGGCATATTTCAGAAGGTATACACTATTGTTCTGAATGATACCCGCATATGTACGCACATCCCCTTAAGAGTACTTGTGTATAGATCTCAAAACATTGATAATTGAATCTGAATCATTGTACCACTGAATCAATCACTCAATCAGATACTGAAGCCAACATAATTTATTGAACCAAATATAGATCACCACATATTAGCATTGTCACTTAGTCAACTTCTATTTAAAAATCAATTCAACGCAATCAATACTGTCAAAAAAAGATTATCATAAGAGAGAATTCATTGGCCGACAACAGCAAACATAACAATACATATTAACCATCATCATAAGCTCATACTATAAATACTAGCATGTATAGGTGACTATTACAAAGAGAATATTCGTATGTACGCTCTTCTCATATTTGACACCTTCGTACATATTCTAAACTTTCACAGAATGTATATGTGGCTACCCAAAAGAAAATTTGTGTATGTGCGTGAAGCAAACTAGTGTACATATATGTAATCATTAAATCATACCTTCACTGCAACCACAAATAATACTTCAGAACCCTTGTTGTCACATATTCATGCCAATATATCATTCTTACATAAGATCTATGATTTTTAGTCATAATCATAAAATATCAAGAAAGCATATTTATTAGTCTTTACTATAGTTTAAAATCCATCAAATCTGAACTTCCTCCATGCTCCTTGGTGCACACATGTTTCGTATCAAGTCATTCATCAATAACCCATCACTTGCACACCCTAACACTTTGATCTCCATCTCCTTATACAATATGAGCATTAGCCAATACCTTAGGCCAATCCCTTAGTAATTCCGATGGTATTCTTTGACTAGATCAAATATACATTGTCGCACCCAATACTATGGGCCAATACCATGGTGAAGACCCCTAGTATTCCAATTACCATGGTGTGGAAAATGTACGTGATTTTGCTTCACCATATCTGCATATGTACACAATCTTTCTTCAAAGGACATGTGTATACTTTCTCAAACTTTACCTTCATCATTCCTCTGTCTCTGAACTGATATTCCTTTGTCCATTCTCTCTATCACATTTGTACCAGCATGTGTACTCATCCTGATAGCATAATTTTGACATATTTATCAAGTAGGCTTCCATCAAGGAAAACACATTAACGATAATGGCAACAATCTCCCTCTTTTGGACTTGATGGAAACCACGTTGTGTTTTGTCACCACCATTTGTAAATACCTACAAAGACATTTGTAATCACACAAATCTTTTCTTCAAGCATTCTTCTCCAAACACCAAGCTCCTCTCATCCTTTGAAATCAAGGGAAAAGGGATGACCAACATTGAATGAAGACTTATCTCTCCCTTTTTAGAGATGAACATTGTATATTGACCTTGCTCCCAATGAGAATATGTTGAATCTTCTAGAAAATATACAAAGAAGTACATGACTCTATGAATCAACCAAATATGGCATTTCCTATCACAAAGGGCTCATGCTTACATCAATCACCCAACACAGTGGAGTTACATATTTGACTCAAAATTACATCAAATTCTCAAAATGGGATTACATACATAATTGAATTAACCCCAATAGTCCAAACATGACTGAATATTACAACTATTACATCATGTTTCTTTACATGACCTTTACATCAAGAGACATATATGACATTTATAACCAAAACCAAGGACCTCAATAGTGAAGTAGCAAGATCATGATAGTCACCATCAACCATGAACATCAACATCATGAAGTAAGATAGGAAAACAGAGCATTAAATTTCATCAACATCAACATGTGACCAAATATGTAATGCTTTCAAGCATCACCAAGAAGTTATAACAGCAATATGTCAATAACCGTCCTCTTCTCTTCATGTACCTGCATTTTCCTCATATATGAAGAGTTATAATTCATAGGAAGCAATATCATTCTCTTGGACCATTATCTTCATGGAAGAAGAAATATCAAAGCATAAACAACTTCACCAATATGCAACTCAAGTAATCATCCATCACTGATAAGCTATGACATAGAGATAACAATATTCATCATCATCAACAAGCATAATACTGTGCAATCAAGCTTTGTTAGTAACCCATCTCCTTGGTCTCATATCATCAATGTCAACATACTCTACATACAAAGAGCCACAATCCTCAAACAACATATCATATATAGCGTAACCTACACATGCATCATCACCATGTAACATATGTGAGATCCATAGTTGCACCATGAGAAACTCAAGCATCATAGAATACATAATGAAAACAACATAGCATAAACATCTTCACTAAGTGAGACTTCAACAACAAATTTGTCTTTAGAATCATCACCAATGCTATATAATTTTCATAAACACCATTATGCAACAAGGAATGCTCAAGAAACCATAATACCAACAATGCATTATTAGAACCATAAAAATTGCTCCCTGTGAACCTCTGCCAATTATTCATTGTCAAGTCTGAGCATAGCCATCTTCATCAATCAGTAAAGCCATCAAAAGAACCAAAGCAACAATGTCATATTGCAACAACTCATAAACCGTCATCAATAAAAACCATTTCTAGGTAGTATCTGAGAAACAACAAACTGTAACCAGTCAATGTCAAAACAAGAAATCCAAATAATAACTGATTGAAGCATGTCAGAACCTCTCCATGACTATGTCCCATTGTTTCTTCATCTCAGAGAAACATACATGATTGTCTAGATCAAATTAACGTATATATGTGACTGCCCTTCATAAGGTCCATGTATAGAAGGTGAAATGTTGAATTTTCATAACCATAGCTCCCCCTAAGTAAGTACTATATGTTCTTGTTCATTGTTACTACATCAGATGCACTATCACTAATATAAGAAAAATGAATATCAAAATGACATGGGGATCATCATTAAGATATGTATATGTATATCTCACCCTGAGATCATACATCATTGATCTCGAGGATGTGATAATAATTACCTATTCTTCTTGAGGTCAAGTACCTCACATCGCTTCTACAGTCACTATGAGTAGTAAGCTTTAAAAACACTGGATTGCAGTAGGGTCAATCTTCTGTACATTTTTTACTAATGCTCCTTCTTCCTCCAAACCTATTTGCAATTTCTAATTATGTGTTGGAACTTATCCCATCTCCTGGTTTTGTTTTGTATACTTGACCTGCCTTATTCCTAAATGAGTTACAAGAAAAATAATATCCATAAAACCATCCTTTTTTCCTAGAGACCGATCTTAACCTTGATCTAGGAGATTTTCTTTCAGATGTGTCGCTTGATTCAATTTTCCTTTGAACAACACTATACTAGTTTTGTCATCACATTGTGTATGTGAAGCCATGTGATTGAACCTAATGCCAATCTTGACTAGAAGAGAGAGGTGTTCATTAACAATATTTTCTAGAGACTCAAATTCCTTTCCCATTTGTTGATCTTATCATAATCTTCCTTTAGGGTCATAAATTCATATTCTAATGTTTCACAATGCTTTTCCTTTCCTTGAAGTTATTTTCTTATGATTTTTGTTCTTATATTGGTTGCTTCTAGTTCCCTCTTTAAGATATTTATTTCCTTAATCATTTTGTTTCCTTTTGTTTCAAATTATTTGTTAGCATTTCTGAGTTTATCATTCTCTTTTAGGACTTTCATTATATCCTATACCTTACAATTATATGATTCATGAAATGATTGATCTTCAAGAGCCATAAGTACTTGATAGTGACTGTTAGAATCTAAATGTGAATTTTCCTAGTCATCGAATGTGTTATGACTATCTTCATTAGAGTAAATATTTTATTGTCAGATAACCCCTTTTTAGCAACTTTATTTCCATTCTCTTCATTATTTTCTCTATATGGACATTTGGATGCATAATGGCCTACTCTTCCATAAGCAAAGCATTTAAAGGGAAGCTTACCTCTAAATTTCCTAGTTCCTACTTGCCATTTCCTCATGAATTTTACTTCTTCCTCATCTAATATGTAACTTATATCTTTGGGTGATTCCTTCTCTTTCCCTTTATGTGTGGCTTTGAAAGATGATTCTTTCATATTTGATGGACCTCCTTTTCTCATCTCAAAGGTTATTAGGATCGTATGGAGTTGTTCAAAAGGGAGACTTTTCAAAACCTCCATGTGTTCAGTAGTAGAGACTTTGGAATCAAACTTAAGAGTAAGAGATCTCAAAAATGTTTTCAACAATAGTAGCATCCTTTATTTCATCAACAATTCTTATCATTGAGTTAACAATGTTGTCTACTCTAAGGAAAAATTCTACAATTCTTTCATCACAATGCATTTTAAGTGTCTCATACTCGATTCTAAATGTTTGAAGTTTAGCACTTTTTACCTTGATGTCACCTTCATAAATTTGGATAAGCTTATCCCACATTTCCTTTGTGGTGTTAACTTGCATGAATTTCACAAATTCATACTCGAATAGGCTTCCTAAGATGGAATTTACAACCTTACATTGGTTTCATATTGTTTCTTTGATGTAGTATCTGTGGGAATAAAGGATGGATATAGATATCCACCTTCAAAAATTTTCCATACATCTGTTCCAAGTGCCTACAAATATGCCCTCGTTATGATTTTCCAAAAGACAAATTTATTTCCATTAATTAATGTTGGCTTGATAGAAAATACTGCTTCTTGACTACTCATCTTGACGGATCTCCCTTAAGCGATCAAGCTTCTACTGATGGACCTAGTTTGATACCAATTGTTGAGAAAAATACTGAGGGGGGGGTGAATCAGTATTTTAAAATTAATTTCAATTTCCCTTTCTTATTTAGATTTATGTATGTTATCGTGGTTAAGTAAACCAACGGATGTACGCGACTATGATGAAGATAAATAATGTATATCCAGTTAACTAACTTTTCATATATTTCAACATTTGTTCTACCTGAACCAATGCATTATTACTTGATTAAATAGTAACCATGAGTAGTAAGAATATAATAAATAATCACCAATGCATTATTACTTGATTAATTTCAAAGACTTTTAAGTGGAAACCCAATGTGGAAGAAAATCACCAATGTCATCATCTATGTCTTCTTTTTTATTATAAAGGGAAAACATCTTACAATATTGTATTGGCGTAGACTCATACAAACATATAGGTACGTACCCACAGAAGGATACAACCTTCTCTCATTCTCCAACACCCACTGGAAGAGAGCTTTTACCCCATGATCTTGTTTACCAACACCCACTGAAAGGAAGTTCCTACCCCCTGAACAGATTTACCAGCTACAACTAGCGATTTTACACTATTCGATGCCACGAATTTGATGGTGCAATTATATTTTCCATTTGATCATTCCATTTTTTGGCCACTTTTCAAAGTGGAGTGTAGGTGTTACCATTCAATGGGCGAGTAGTCATTTCCATGATATTTTACGTCACGAGATTGATGGTGTAGCCAGATCGAACAGTTTATCCTCATCTTCTTCAAATAACTCCTTGATGTGAGCTATATGAAGTGTACTTCTTTGTCTCTTTGCTTGAGATGTATTGTGTTGTATAGATCCCTATTTGATGTTTGATGTGGGATCTTCTTTTGTTCTTGATGTGAGATGTACTTATTATCATGTTTTTATTGAGATCCCTCTATTGTCATGTTGACGAAACACTTATGTGTCGACATGTATGTTTTAATTGAGATCCCTTTGATGCCATGTTGGTGGGACGCTCATTATTAACATACGTGAAATTATGTCATGCTGATAGGAGTCCTTTTTGAATGAGAGTTTCTGCAGTGGAGCATCTCTTGGAGCCACTCCTATGTGAGGGCATATTCCTTATATGGTAGAGAAAACACATGCATGTACATCCTCACTCTTTCCAGCACTTAATGCAGTGGCCTACACCATCTTGACACTGGGCCCTGGAGATGTAATCCCTCCTGGGCGAACTTCTTTATCAATGTCTTGTGTTTTATGTTGCTGATTCTTGTCATGTTCCTTCTTCTTTAAAATATGAATTTATGTTCCTTTATGCTGTTTTAAATGCAATTCTAATCAGATCATGAAAGAAAAAGATCTTGGTTAAATTCAGAAGTTGAGACAACTCGGATCAAGTTTGGTATCAGAGTGGTCTTTGCGTAGATGTGAATTGCGAGCATGGACAATGGAACGCGCAGCGATGGAGGATGAAAAAGCAATGTATGAGACCATGCTCAAAATTTCCCAAAAGGTGGAAATAATGTATGAAGCTCTACAAAAAGAGACAGAGGAAAAGGAGTGATTGAAGCTTCAGTTGCGAGCCACAGAAGAGGCCCTGGAAGAACTGATGCACAACAACCAAAATCTTTAAACAGAGAATGTTGAATTGAAGATTCTTCTACAAGAAGAGAAAGAGGAGGAACATAGTCTGCTATGACAGCTGCAAGCTAAGGACGAGGCCTTGGAAAAGATGTAGCATGACCCATGCGAGGTAAAAAGTAATTCTTTGTCTTCATGTATGTTTCCTCATGGTGATTTCACTGTTTTTGAAAATCATACCATAGGAATTGGGTCCAAACTATTGAAGAAAATGGTGTATGAAGGGAAAGGCCTGGGCATTAAAGGCCAAAGCATTGTCAACCAGATCAAAGTAGAAGAATTGCCTCATCAGTCAAGACTTGGGAATGTCACGAAAGAAGTTGGGGAATGCGTTAAGACAACAAGCGAACCACTAAAAACAAATGATAAGAAGCCCTTATCAGTTATTTCCAATTCAATGGGGAAGGTAAAAGATGTTGATTTCCCTTCAGTTTTGTCTTCACATAGTATGATTTTTGTTGGAGACATGGAGATACCAATTACAGGGACAAACATGAGGCTCCTTACCAGGATGAGGTACAAGGAGGAAAAAGAATTTGGTGTTAATAACCAAGGCATAATTCAACCATTGGAGGTTGTGCAGAGACCTCAATTTGTAGGCTTAGGATACACCGAAGGAGAGTGCTCGAAGGCATCAGACGCTTCCGAGACATCGTTGAAATCATCGAAATCATTGAGGAAAGAGAATGATGGGAACACATCCCCATCATCCCATGGAAGTCCCCATTACAGGGAAAGAGCTGAGGTAATCTCTCGTCACCATAATGACACCAGAGATAGAAAGGAAAGGTATAACCAGTCTCGATATTTGAATGTCCATTTCCATTATAATCACATTGTTAATGATGGACATAAATCAAGGCGTCGAAAAACATGTACCTTTTGTGGATCACATAACCATACATTTGTTGAGTGCTCGAAAAGAACAGCAGCACAAATAAGGAGGAGGCATGAAAGACCCTCTCAACTGCAGGTAAAGTAGATCTGGAGGAACAAGACCTATTGCAGTCATTGCAATAGAAGTGGTCATCAAAGAACCACATGTTGGAGGCTCCATCTAGTGTAGCGCCTTAAAGACAAAGCATCAGTGCATGAATGAGATAAAACAGTCATTCGACAAGCAAAACAGCTCAGGGGGATGACCCATTCACATCGATAAGTGAAAAATGGTTTCTAGATATGTTAGCTTGTCATGGTCGTGCTTTGTAAATCATTTGATGCATTTTAAAATGTAAAAGTGATGATGTGTTTTCATCACCTGTTAAGCAACAATGATGTCTAGTCTTATTTTGTGTTGCATCTTAAACTATGAAAGTGATGTTGTGTTTCCATCACTTGTCAAAGCAACCATAGTGTTTGGCCTTATTTTTGTAAATCATGAGTTGCAATGATGATGTGTTTTCCATCACTTGTTGAAGCAACAATGATATTTTGGCCTTGTTTCCATAGCTGGGTATTAATTCCATCTTGATGTAAACTTGACCACCGAGTATGTGCTATAAACTTGTGGCAAGTATGTGATTCTTGGGTCATTATTTGGTCTTGTAAATCAAGCATGTAATTTGCAAAACCAATCTACTACAAGTTTGTAGAGGTTGCAGGTGTCATCTCATTGCTTATAGCTCTGAAGGACAAAGGTGAAGGAGAAGGAAGGGTGACATATCAGATACTTGTAAGTGCAAATAGGGTACAAAGAGGTGGAAGATTATTTTCATTCTTTTGGAGGACCAAAAGCTCCTCAGTGGGGAGGATTGATCGAGGTGGCTCCAGACATAGGCAGAAGTCTAAGAGGACTCAGAAAGGGTCAAAATTCAAAGTGGTCATGTTGCTCCCAAACCAACACGAGATTGAAGTGCTCTTCATCCTGATTCGAACGGTGTGAACGACACTCAAATCTGAGCTTGTATGAGGGAGAAAGAGCTAGTCAAAGTTTTGGTCAAAGCTGGGTTGTCGGCGAGGTTTAAGTGTCCTACAAATTCACCGTTAATCGGCATGGGAACTTAGCTCCCGAAAATGGGTGAAATTGTGGCCTCTTTAAATTGCCCAATATCCCTTGTTTTTGAATGATTTTAAAATGACTATTATTAAATAAAAATACAAATATATATATAAAATATGAGGCGGGCCGCTACCCTGCCACCCACCAGCCTATTTGAATATATATAAAAAACAATTTTTAAAACGGACCAATGGGCCATGACCCTCATTGGCCGCCCCTCAACCACCGTTAAACGAAACATTAATTATGGGCGGTGGGTGGGCCACCTCCGATGGACCTGGCGCATGCCCTGCCTCCACTATATAACAAAACATGCCATATATAAATTTGGGCGGGTGGGAATCAAACCTGCCCGACCACGTGACCGACCCACTCCACAGGCGGCCTAACCCACCTGCCAAAACACAACACGATTACAATGTAAAACCAACCAAAGTGTAATACACCATTTAATACCCAACCCAAAACCACGCTCCAAATAAATGGTTTTGGAACCCCGACCTCCTGCCTTGTCGTCTCCATCCTAACCAATAAACCAACAATGGTTTTTGTTAACTTCACCCGTGAATGTTTACATAAACCTTCAACTTCATTGCACGGGGAGAACGGAGGACGGAACAGGAGTGCAATCGAATGGAGGCATAGCAGTGCAAAGTGGTCTTCCCTGGGTGTGGAAAATGAGGTAGATTCCTAGAATATTCTAGGGAATATCTTCATGCAGATTCTTTAAGGAATCTTAAGATTCCATGTGAGGTAAAATTCATTTTATTAGAATGTAATCAAGTTTATAATCAAATTTCTTAGATCTTCATAGGGAATGTTATGGCGAGGTAGGATTCACCTTTTAAGTAGCATAATTGCAAGTTCCCAATGGAGGAGTATCTTCAAGAATCTTGAGGGAATCTTCCAGATTCCTTGGAGGCTAAAATTCACTAGAGTCAAAATGCAGCCAACTTCATACTCATTCTTCTCAGAATTTCACAAGGGACTCGATGGCACAGAGAAAAATTTGATCTGAGCAGCAAATCTTCAGATGACCCAGAGAATGGAATCTTTGATGAATCTAAGGGGAATCTAAAAGATTTCTGTAGCCCCAGATTTTCACTTTGTTAGAATTAAGAAATTTGAGAGTTGATTTTACACTATTCGACGCCACAAATCTGATGGTGTAATCAGATTTTCCATTTGATCATTCCATTTTTCAGCTAATTTTCAAAGTGGAATGCAGGTGTCAACATTCAATGGGCGAGCTATAATTTCCATGATATTCGACGCTGCGAGATTGATGATGCTGACAGATCCAATATTTTATCATCATCTTCTTCAGATAACTCGTTCATGTGAGGTATATGCAGTGTGATCATGTACTTCTTTGTCTCTTTGCTTGAGATGCATTGTGTTGTATAGATCCCTATTTGATGTTTGATGTGGGATCTTCTTTTGTTCTTGATGTGAGATGTACTTATTGTCATGTTTTTATTGAGATCCCTTTGTCATCATGTTGATGGGATACTCATTTGTCACCATGTATGTTTTAATTGAGATCCCTTTGATGCCATGTTGGCGGGATGCTCATTATTAACATACATGAAATTATGTCATGCTGATAGGAGTCCTTTTTGAATGAGAGTTCCTGTAGTGGAACATCTATTGGAGCCACTCCTGCATGAGGGCATATTCCTTGAACGATAGTGAAAACACATTCAGCACATCCTCACTCTTTCCAGCACTTAATGTAGTATCCTACACCATCTTGACATTGAGCCCGGAGACGTAGTCCCTGTAGAAATTTGCACCTGTAGATCACCTGAAAATGTAATATCCTAAACCAAAATACTTGATCTAATTCTACAACCAATTTAGAGAAAGCTTAATCGAACGTGAGCAACATCACAACATCAATAAGAACACATATAAGTGATATGGAGAAATCAATCACACATAACACAGAAGATATAACCAAGGGAAAGCCTCAGCCTAAAACCCCAACTCTGTATTATCATACAAGTAGAAATATAGCCAGTATTACAAAAAGAATTAGCTCAAAAGCTATCCTACTCTATCTGCAATACCTTTGCTACTCATAGACAGTCAAAGGCCTCTATCTAACCTCTAGTCTACCCTCCAAGCCTCCTATTTCTTTGCGTAATTCTGATTGGGGTCCAGTGCAACCACTTGTGTGAATTGGCCTCATCACACACTCGCTAATCTCTGATCCAACTATGCAGCCCTGAAGGAGATAAATCCTCATCCATGGATGAGCTTCCTTTATAGGAAAAAATTCATCCAACTTATAGTACACTGTCCTTTCTCTGATCTCAACTGGGTCTCTGTTTGTACTAACATGAGTGAGTTATTCATGAGAGAATATTCAGTTATCTGAAGTACAATAGTTATATGCTAGCATGCATTAACTAACTGAACTTAATTTAAACAAACTGTTTAAATAAAATATAACTAGAATTGAGTAGTTAACTGAGCCAACTAATTAGTACTCAATATAGAACTCATCCGTATCTCTTTAACTGATGGATAAATTCATCAATTAATAGAGAAACTGTTACATGTCCTCACATAGACTTCATGTTTGATTTTTCACAACTAATTAACTCATGGAGAATTAATTTATTTATTTATTTTCAAATAGCTGTTAAGTTCAAATTCAAATTTTACTTCCTATTTTTAGTCCAAGGACTAACTAAAATAAGAATCCATCCTAAACTACTAAAAATAGAATGATATTTTTAGCACTTCCATTTTTCATTCCCTATTTCTCAATCCAACATTGATACCCAAAATGCTATTTTTAGCACTTCTATTTTTAGCATTTCTTGTTGCTATTTTCAATACTCCCTCTTAACAAGAAAGGGTTCAACTCGAACCCAATCCTGTACCTTTGGAATGTTCTGCATGCAACGCTTCTACCAAGTGTGGTTGCTCCAGCAACTCTTAGAACAAAGAAAAACTCCCCACTGACCTCTCTGCTGGGCTAGAAACATACTTTGAAGATGAAGCTCTACCTACTGCTAACAAGTGCTCCCTGTCTGACCTATGAGATCTGCAATAATCCATGCATCTCGCACCATTGCACACCTATCTGTGCCATCTTGCACTGGTGCAACACTTCTGTGCCTCTCGCATCGTTACAGCCTATTAGCTCTACACAGTCTTAGGACTCCTGCACTGTAGCTCTCTCTACCTCTCCATCCGCATATGTCTCTACCCAATCAGTCAATCTTGCTACACCTCATCCGGGCTTCTGTAGAAAAGTCGAATCAAAGAGGTTGGGTACCTCAAGGATCCTGCCCCTCCTCCTTGGGACGATCACTCTACATCGCCCTGCCTCCTACCTAGAGGTATGGTTGCATGTGATCCCTCTACCCACTTGGCTCGAAGTTTCCCCCTACTAGAGGTTTCTACATGAGTAGATGTCTTTACTCGATCTCCTCTTAGCTTCTCTAGTTGTGGATGCTCCACAACCTCTTGAAGCTGCTTCACCAATCGTGGCTCCTCCATAATCATCTAATACTTCTTCTAGCACTGAATGTTGATAGGTAATGTACTCTCCCTCTCAACTACCAAGTCTCCATTAGTTTCCTTGCTCCTCAGGGATTTGCATGCATCTTAAACCTCAAGAGCACATAGGTTCTTGACCTGTGAACCGATCTGCTTCACCTGTCTAGTGACGATGTGTCTAAGGAAAACCTTTCCCTTACTGAAGACTACATCATAGCCTCTGTCTTCCAGCATCGTGATCGAAACCAAGTTTCTCTTTAGCCCTAGTAGATACTTGACATCGGTCAAGGTAAGACGAGCTCCATGCTCCCTCTGAAAAATAACCGTGCCTACACTTGAGACACTATACTTTTCATCATTACCCATTGTTATGAGTATCTGGAGATCTTTCTCCTCCAAAGTATTGAACAAACTCTTGTCACCGATCATGTGGAAAGAAGCTCCACTGTCAAGAAACCAACAACTTCCCACCATGGATGAAACCATGCATGCAAATTGTGTGAAATCCAACTCAAAATGTGAGGCCAATGCCTCACATTCTAATCCTTCCACGGATCCTTTCTTGGATTTCCTCCATGGAAAATTTGTAGCAAAATGGCCCACCTCATGACAACGAAAGCATCGCACTTTCGATTTGTCAAACTTCTTCCCTCCATGAGAAGAACTGGATTGGGAAAGAGAATCCTTCTCCTTCCCCTTCTTCGCCTTACTCGCTAAGTCATAGTTTTCTTCATCCTCCATGGATGAAGAACCACCTCTGGTGCTTCTTCTTATCTCCTCCTGCATCAAATCTGACCAAATTCGTTCCCAATCTGGCAGTTTCTCTCTTCGATTAACTAAGACCTAGTAGCTGTTCTAGCTCTTAGGAAGACTGAGGAGTCCAAGACTCACCATGTCATCATCAACTATCACAATCCCTACACTTCCAAGCTCATCCCTGCATGAGGTGAGCTTGTTTAGATACATAGAGATCGTGTCACCCTTTTCACACTTGATATTTCGAAGCTTGTCCTTCAGTGCCAGCTTCCTCTGATCACTGCTATTCTGATATAGATTTTTCAATATTTTCCGCATTGAAAATGGTGTCATCTTCCCATGGAGACTCGAGACTATGTGATCTCAAACTCCCTCTAGAAGGATTCTCCTTACTCTAGCCACACATTTCTTCCATTCAGCCAATTCAGCAGCACTAGTCAGCTTGAGGACTTCTTGATTTAGACCATTATCCTCTAGTATTGCTTCCATGCGATCCTTCTAGGCTATATAATTCGAACTGCCATCAAGGGCATATTCGAGTCTCAAACCATTGAACGCCATAGGTGAAATAGAGGTGTGATAAGAACTCGATTTATATATTAAGGAATCATAAACTTCAACTTCTCCCTTCTTGTACACTATTCTTCCTTGATCACCTGAGCTCTGATACCATGTATAAATTCCCACCTATAGATCACCTGATAATGCAATATACTAAAGAAAAATACTTGATCTACTTCTACAACCAATTTAGCAGAAACTTAATCAAACATGAGCAACATCAATAAGAACACATATAACTGATATGGAGGAATCAATCACACATAATACAGAAGATATAACTAGGGGAAAGCCTCAGCCTAAAACCCCAACTCTGTGTTATCATACAAATGGAAATATAGTGAATATTACAAAAAGAATCAGCTCAAAAGCTATCCTGCTCTCTTTGCAATACCTCTGCTACTCACAGACAGTCAAAGGCCTCTATCTAACCTCTAGACTTCCCTCCAAGCCTCCTATTTCTTTGTGCAATTCTGATTGGGGTCCAGTGCAGCCACTTGTGTGAATTGGCCTCTTCACACACTCACTAACCTCTGATCCAACTATGCAGTCCTGAAGGAGATAAATCCGAATCCATGGATAATCCTCCTTTATAGGGAAAAATTCATCCAACGGATAGTATACTGTCCCTTCTTTAATCTCAACTGGGTCTCTGCCTGAACTGACATGCATGAGTTATTCATGAGAGAATCTTTAGTTATCTGAAGTACAATAGTTATATGCTAACATGCATTAACTAACTGTACTTAATTTAAACAAACTGTTTAAATCAAATATAACTAGACTTGACTCAGTTAACTCAGCCAACTAATTACTACTCAATATAGAACTCATCCTTATCTCTTTAACTAATGGATAAATTCATCAATTAATAGATAAATTGTTGCATGTCCTCACATAGACTTCATGTTTGATTTTTCTCAACTAATTAACTCATGGAGAATTAATTAAGTTATTGATTTTCAAACAGATGTTAAGTTCAAATTTAAATTTTACTTCCTATTTTTTGTCCAGGGACTGACTAAAATAGGAATCCATCCTGAGCTACTAAAAATAGAATGTTATTTTTAGCACTTCCATTTTTCACTCCCTGTTGCTCAATCCAACACTGATACCCAAATTACTATTTTTAGCACTTCTATTTTTAGCATTTCTTATTGCTATTTTCAACAGTCCCTCCTAGACGAATTCCATTATCAACATCTTGTGTTTTATGTTGTTGATTCTTGTCATGTTCCTTCTTCTTTATAGGATGGATTTATGTTCCTCTATGCTATTTTAAATGCAATTCTGATCACATCACGAAAGCAAAAGATCTTTGGTAAATCTGAGAGTTGAGTCAACTCGGATCAAATGATAAGACATAAAAGGCCATAGATGAAATAATCTATGAATGTATATATTGTAAGCAGCAGTTATTTCAAGTTGTGGCCAATATTATTATGTCAGTGGCAATAAAAAATCAAGATGGTTGGTGCAAATGTATATCTTCGTAGAAGAATCATACCATAATTATTCGATTAGACAAGAAAAAATATACAAAAAGAAAATAAATGGATAGCTCCATCAATACTCATCGAATGATCATACAAAAAAATTATCTAAAGAGGGGATTGGATGTAATATTTCAAAACTTCATCACTGGAAGTTGTTGAGTAGTAATATTTCAAAACTTCATCACTAGAAGTTTTTGAGTAGGTGAAAGTGCTTTCCTAAGTCAAACATTTGATTAAGCATTTGAAATAACTCATTCACCCAGACATATAGAATGTGGACTAATCAAAGTTGGGAATTATGTCAAAAACAATTACTGCATACCTTGAAAATTTTGTGACAAAAGAATTACACCTAGAGTTCTAATTAACAAGAAGAATGATAAAAACCTCTAGGTATCAATGAATTCGAATTAAATACCTAGATAATGTTTCGATGGAATAATTTCCTTATCTCCTTGAGCACTCTACTATGTAGCTCCAAATCCTTTGCGAGTTGAGTGTATACTCACGCTTGGCAACCATTATAAAAACAAGCAAAAATAAATTCGTCTAGTATTTAATTGTTGTTTACTAAAAGTACAAACAAAAAATTATTAATATAAAAAACAAATGCATTAAATTTACGTGCCAGTTAAAAATGGAATCAATTGTAGATGCTAGAGAAATGAACTCATTTTAAGAGAATCAAAATCACATTTCTTAGAAAAATATTTCAGGAAACCATCCGTTTATGGAGAAACCATTTTCGTGAACTAAGAAACAAAAATGGTCATACAAAACATTGTTTTCCAAGTTGTTCCATTTTCTACATGTTTTCTTTCAAAAATGAAGGCTTTCGTTTAGTTTCTTGTGACGTAGGTTGTATCTTTTTGTATATAGCACAAATTAGACTAATTGAAGGGAAGTAGTCTATGATAAGGTTTTGGAGAATGCAATGTAAGCAAAACTGGTGATAAGCCATGGAAAAAGGTAGAGACAAGATTTGGATGTAAGAACAAAGTCAATGATGTTAGAATGTTGATAGGCATAGATCCAAAAGGATTTCATACATACAAAAAACACATACAACCTTTCCACACAATAGAGGGTGATCTAAATGCATTAAAAAAAAAAAAAAAACTTTGAGGCCATGATATGTTCTCCCTAAAAATCATTATCTGCCCAAATCCTGAATTTTAACACATGGTAGATTTCCCATGTGAGAGAAAATTCCACACACAGCTAGTGTGTGCACATAGATATGAAAAAGGTTGATAATGTCATTCTAGATGAGAGTGTTGATGCACCCATTTTTGAGTCTACAAAACTAAAAAATCAGCCATATCAACATCCTCATAAGCATGAACATTCTTTGCCACACGGTAACCTTGCATTCATGTCATTCTAGAAGAAACATGAAAGGATGAACCATAGATAGGTTGTAAGGATCAATTATGGTTGGATTAATGGATGGTCATGGAATCATTTAAATAGATGTGTGTAGACTTCATACCATTTTATCTCATTGTTTTAAAGTCGTGCAAATTTCATCTCATCAGTTCTTGATTTTCATTGCTCCATCAGTTGTGTTTTACGGTAGGGTTTGATGATAATGAAAAACATTATTTTCGTTGCTATGTTAAATGCATTGCCAGTATTTTCTTCTTTTTATATTAATGATGTTCAGAAATCTTCATGACTATTGTTGTACCATGTTTGAGTTGAGTTTTCCATACTTATAGGCCTCATTTTTCTTTTGTTGGTTGAGAGTGTTTCTTCCTATTCTACACACTAAGACCTTTCAAACCGCATAATAATTTTGACAATTAGAGTCCATGCACGAAAGTTATGCCACTCAGAAGTTGATCTTCCTATTTTCACCACCATAATTCAAGACGATTATACATGATCCCCCATAATTCATCGAAAACAGGCTAGCCACATGATCATAATGAAAAAGACTCTAGAATAGTATATATTATAACTCTTGTTAAGAGTTTAGGTAGCTAAACCTAACCACTGGTATGCTATTCGGTTGTGTTATAAGAGTGAAGATGAAAAGGGGTTCCATTTATTTCAAGTGAATTTGTTCCATATTTAAGAAAAAATATCTGAGAGGGATAGGAGATAGAGCACACAGAGAGGATTTGTCCACTCTAGTGGCCCATAGGTCACAATCCATACTGCTTTTGTACTTGCAAACATTACCTATTCAGAGAATGAGAGTAGAGCAACCTCACCTTCTAGCTGGGTTTTTCTCTCAAAAGGGTTTCCTAGGTCATACTTGATGAAAACTTGAATAAACTGAGGGGTGGGGGGTGAATTAGTTTAGTATATTCATGGAAATTAAATTATTTTCTTTAATCTCACTAACTGAACTATTACATGGGCAACTTAGCAAATGATGACCAATAATTTGAATATGTGACCAACAATTAATAAGCAAACTAAAACATCGTATCAGCACATAATAATAATGCATATTGACAACAGAGATATGTGGAAACCCATAAAGGGAGAAAACCATGATTTTATAATTATTTTGATGCAAAGTCAATCTCCCACTCCTTATTACATCTTATTTTTTATCGGCGCCAACCTACAGGAGGCGGCTACCTCAATTTTCTACAAGATGCAACATGAAAGGAAGATCCAACTCCCATACGTTTTCTGTAGGCTACAACACACAGGAGGCTTATACCTCAACCAGCTCCAACTAGATATTTATTAAGCCTCAACTTGAAAGAAGACTACCATCCCCTAATGCAAACAAGAAATAACAATGAGCTGGCTTACTTGCTCATAAATTTTGCATATCTTCATCTTCATTTATGCATCTTATTCCCTTCATAAGTGCCAAGTAACTAATATAAGAGTTCAATCATCTCTCTCTCATCTCTTAGGTTGGGTTGAATTTTGATCCAATTGCATTAAAATTCCATGAGAGGTGATCATATCGATGAAAAACCCACCGTACAATTCAATGACACATGATCATCTCATTTTAAGAAGAAAAGCCCACCCCATAATCCCTTAATTGTATTTGACTAAGAAATCCCACTCACACCATTAGGAATCCAATGCCAATGAAGGAAGCATAGCTTTTTCATCTAGGTTATTTATTGCAACAGTGAACCGCATTACACTTTCTTCCAATTAAGAAGTCAAAGAGAGATACAAAGTGAGAAAGTTGGCCTTCATTATCGCTCTATATTTTCTTTTTATCACATGAGAGATTACTTGGTCTAAGTTTAATTAAACCAAAAGTCAGAGGCACAACATTCCCTTTTCCCTGGTTCTTTGTAGGTGGTTGTTCCTTTGCATTTTTGTATCAGTTCTTGGGAGTATTAATGGTGACTAATAAGATGTATGGGAGACCCATGTGCTAGATAATATGGAAGGAAAAATTCAACTAGTATTTACGTTATTCAAAGGCTACTTTTGCAAGGGCATACAAATTTGTATTTGCAAATCGAGAGCATTTATTCTTCCTTGGAATAGGGTGGCCCTAACAAAAATAGACTTTGGAGGCGAGGAGATGGAAAAAAACAAGAAAAATTGACATAATATAATATCTATGTTTATATATATATATATATAGATCATATATATAATATTTCATTATCAACATTCACTGTTTATATAAGTGAAATTGTAATGATCACATTTACCCATAGTGGATTAGTATAGTGAAAGAAAAGAGTATAATATGAAAGTAGATCAAAAAATTATCCAATCATTGATGTCAAAAAATAAGTAAACAATTATAAGAATAAGAGTTTTATAATAGTAACAATTACATGTATTCTGATACGTATAAACATATCTCAAAAGTTACTTCTAACATATTCTATACAAAATTCAAATAAAACTATATCTTTATTTTTAGGCTCATTTTCTAGAATGCTTAAGAGCTTCAGCCAATTCCAAAGGCATTGATTTGGTCAATAAGTTGTTTGGTGGAAAATGCACTCCTTGTGTGCTCAAACATTGACACCATCGAACTTCAACCTTATTTAATTTATAAATAGAAGGATAAATACTAAATTTAAATGCTTACAATATTCACTTGCAAATTGTTTTCTTTTGTCACAATAGCACTTGAAAGGCCAGATATGCAATAAAGTATGAAGATATATATACTGAAGTGATGGTTAGAAATAAAAGGCCATAGATGAAATAATGTATGAGGTTATATATTGTGGCCAATATTATTATGTTAGTGGAAATAAAAAATCAAGATGGTTGGCCCAAATCTATATCTTCATAGAGGAACCATACCAGAATCATTCGATTAGACAAGAAAATATGTAAAAAAAAGAAAAGAAATGGATAGCTCCATCGATACTCATCGAATGATGATAAAAATAATTTATCTAAAGAGGGGGTTGTATGTAATGTTTTAAAAGTTCATCATTGGAAGTTGTTGACTAGGTGAAAATGCTTTCCTAAGTCAAACATTTGATTGAGCATTTCAAATAACTCATTCACCTAAACATATAGAATGTGGACTAATCAAAGTTAGCAACTATGTCAACAACAACTATTGCATACTCTGAAAATTTTGTGACCAAAGAATTACACCCAGAGTTTTAATTGAGAGGACGAACTATAAAAAGCTCTTGGAATCAATGAATGTGGATTAAATACCTAGATAATGTTTCGATGGAATAATCTCCTTATCTCCTTGAGAAACCTGCTATGTACCTCCAAATCATTTGTGAGTTTTTTCTATGTGAATAGTCATGTGTGAGTTGAGTATGTACTCTCGCTTGGCAACCATTATAAAAACAAGCAAAAATAAATTAATCTATTATTTAATTGTTGTTTACTAAAACTACACACGTAGACTTATTAATATAAAAAATAAATTCATTAAATTTATGTGCCAGTTAAAAATAATCAATTGTAGATGCTAGAAAAACCAACTCATTTTAAGAGAATCATAATCATGCTTCTTAAAAAAGCATTTCAAGAAACCATCCATTTTTGGAGAAACCAGGTTCATGAACTAAGAAACAAAAATGCTCGTACAACACATTGTTTTACATGTTCTTCCATTTTCTATATGTTTTATTTCAAAAATGAAGGTTATCGTTTCGTTTCTTGTGACGTATGTTGTATCCTATTGTATATAAGATAAATTAGACTAATTGAATTGATGTAGGCTGGGATAAGGTTTTGGAGAATTCAATGTAAGCCAAGAAGATAGGTGACATGAAGAAACTTAGAATTATGGTTGGATTGATGAATGGTTGTGGAATAATTTAAACATATGTATGCACACTTCATATCATTTTGTCTCATCGGTTTTGAATTAGTACAAATTTCATCTCATTAGTTGTTGATTGTCAATACTCTGTTAGATGTGTTTTAGGATAGGGTTTGACGATAATGGAAAATGTTATTGTTGTTGCTATGTTAAATGCATTACTAGTATTTTCTTCTTTTTTATAGTAATGATGTTCAGACATCTTCATGACTATTCATGTTAAGTTGAACTTTCCTTACTTATAGGCCTCATTTTTACTTTTTTTGTTGAGAGTGTTTCTTCGGTTTGATGCTTCTTATCTCGGTTTCTTTACCAACACCCATTCTCTCTAAAGAATTTCTAGGGAAGTTGGTAGTGTTTTCCATTCTTGTGTGCATGCAACATTTTCTACTTAAAATATCAACCAACCTCATTGTTATTTCATGGCTCTCATCTTCACAATTTTGGTACTTTAGTTTTTTGTAATTCTAGATTGGAGTGGGATTCTATTGTTGTCTTATAGTGGATTATTATGGTATCCACTGTCCATCTTTATCTTCTGAGAACTAACATTTTTCTCTTTTCGAGAAGAGTTTTTTATCCTATGGGATTTTATCCTTTTCTCCACTCATGGGAGTTTGTGCTTGCATATTTGGCATCCAATTTTTTCTTTATGGTCACTCCCTACATTTCTCTTAGGTAGTTGTTAGAGTTCATCTTTTCAAACAATTCTTTTCCCGATGAGCTAGCTATAGTGAGTTGTAAAGTCGCATAGAGATTTGTATCTACTATTGGGCCTAATAGAAGTCTTCTATGTACTTTTAGATTAGTGATTAATCCTATGAGTAATTAATACTTTTACAGAATCAGACCAAATAGTGGTTGATCTTCTTTAAAATGATACACACTTCAATTTCTTACCACGAAAACATTTTTGTTTCTTGTAGCCACATGAATTTCGTGTTTTATGAACAAACCAATTAGTTGATTCTCTTGAATAAATAATTTCTTGATTTCGATTTTTGTTCATCAATTAAGCAGTAAACTGTCGGACAAGATGATGTTGCTTGCTATTCTCCATGATTTTCACTCGAACGTAAGCGACTAGCAACCCAAATCCAAGTGAGGGTAGATTCAATATAGGTGAAAAACTCATTCTACACTATGTGCAACCTTACTGAACCCGATTCGGTGGACAAGCTCTTTTCTAACATTGTTGCATTGGTTTTTCAAAGGCTAACACAATTTGGACCCAAAAAAGTACGTTTCAAAAAAAGAAAATTCTCTTTTTCTTCCTTAGATATTCCTTAATCCTAAATTTCGAGGATTAACATATAATAGTAAAATGAATAAACTATAACAGACTTGAAATAATTAATGAATGAAATTATGAAATCTATGAACTTGTTATGCTGTAAGGCATTCCCTCTGAAATGAACTCCCCTCCCATGTCACCTGTATTTTTATACACCTTTGATTTAGGTGTTAGATGATGGAAATAATCTCTGCCATCAGATTAAAAATCGGTATTCGGCTACAATTAGTTATGTGATAGTTAACATTCTTTATTTAATACTTTGATAAGCCAAGTGTTGCACTGGGAATTTTTTTTGGGTAACGTCATGGCTGTTAGGCTATTGCTCTCTTCAAGCTACTACTCTATTTACTTGTGAGTGCTCCACAAGACAAAGCAACCTGGAATTTCAAATATTTCAAAGAGATAGAACAAATCTGGTGTTGTTTTGAATGTTGGTCGAATGGTGCCAATAGAATGGTTAGGGGGATAGTCCAGGGATAGTCTGAGGTTAAGGGGAGGATTGCTCTACGTTACGAAACTCGTTATTGGAGCAATCCACTGTAAATAGCCCATTGACTGTATTCTCACTTTTTACTATATTGAAAAGAGCCCAATCTGATAGAAGACTGTGGTGACACAGGTTTTATAGGTTACTGGTTTTTGTTTTCTATCAGTTTCAATTTACGTTTTTCCATCAATTTATGACTGATATTTTTGTCTTACATATTAAAAAAATTAGGAAGTCTGTTGCTTTCTTTACTTGCGAGCGCAAGCAACTTGGAATTTGAAATATTTTTTTGACTGTTAATTGAAAACTTAGAGACTGGTGTTTGCTTTTTATGCTTGTTAATTTACGTTTTCAATAAATTTATGACTGTGGAAAGAGCTCAATCTGATAGAGGGTTGTGGTGACATGGGTTTTATTGGTTACTGGTGTTTTTGTTCTATGCATGCCAATTTACGTTTTCCATCAATTTATGATTGTGATTTTTTTTGTCTTACATATTAAAAGAATTAGCAAGGCTGTTGCTCTCTTTACTTGTGAGTGCTACACAAGACCAAGCAACCTGGAATTTGAATTATTTTTTGACTGTTAATTGAAAATTTAGAGACTGGTGTTTGTTTTTATGCTTGTTAATTTACGTTTTCAATCAATTTATGACTGTTTTTTTTGTGTTATGAAAGCTTGCTCAGGAGCCGGCAATGAGCCTAGTGTTGTTAAATTGCAGGAGCTGCATCCATCAACCTAAACTCCCCTATTAAGCTTACTGGACGATGGTATTGCAAAATAGCTCAGACAAAATTGGAACACTATTTTAACCGTGGTAATAAAATTGTGTAATTACTTTATTTGGTATAACCATTAATGGAAAACTGTTGTTTTTCTCTAACAACACACGATAAAGCCACTCCCCTTCAAGTTAACATTGTCACATATAATTTTTTCAACACCACTAACCTCAATATTATAATATGAATATTTTATTTCACAATGTTGTTAATTTAATTGCTATGAAGATTATATTACTGATATGACTGGACATATTATAAATTAGTTATAATATTTTTAACAATTAATAAATTTTTATTTCATCAAAATAATTATAAATGGGTTAAGTAGTGCTAGGACACACTCATCAAGCTATGTACACCAGACTTAATAAATGAATAAACTTTGGTCTAATTGTTAGCAGGTCTCATTTGTCTAACTATAGTTACTAGCCATCAAAAGCACAGAATAAGATTTAGAGCTAATGCTAAATGTGTATCATCAGGGTTTTGCTTGGTAGAGTTTCTTTGATTGGATAGGGCACCATCTATAAATGCCCTTGCTGATTCTTGTATTGTAGAATCTTCTTGAAAATTTATGAAAAACAGTTCCCCTAGAAACCTAAGATGACCTTCTAACTCAACTGATATGTCTTTGACTTGGGAGGTATAATTACATGGTAATAACATCATGCTTGAACTCCACATCACATGAAGTCATCTTTCTTTTTTGGATCCGAAGAAATATTTCCCCACACTTCCACATTTTAGGCATTCCAAGGGAGGGTACTGGCATCTTGCTAACCCACTGCAGATTTCCTCCCTCTTCCCCAGTTTTTCTGGATGGACGGGGGTAGTAACTGCTAGCTGAAATACTAGCTGGTAACCCCAAGGTATTTAATGAAAATACAACCTACTGACAACACATTAATGGCTACAGTATGATCTGATAAATTGAGAAGCAATTATGGAGCTCTATACCATATGGTAACCACATGCCATTTCCAAGCCAATTATCCCACCACCCAAACTTTTGTGTGTGAGAATTTGTGTCAGATTTGGGATTCCTCTTTTCTCATTTTATTAAGTTATTAGTCTTGCAAACCTAATATGGTAAATTCTTCTTGGATTTTATACAGCAATTTTAGCATTTTAATGTGAGATTTGGGACTGCTTGACACTGATGCATTGTATTTGTAGTTTTTTCATATTGTTCATGATTTTATTTTACAAACTTATTATGAAGAGCCCAATCGACTTTTGTATGTATTGTTGATTGAGAAACAATGCCTTACCAAACCTCCAATACTTAGAATTACAAAGACAACAAAAACACCCAAACATTAATAAAATAGTATTGTACACTTTGATGATAATGGCTCTCATTCATCACTGGATGAGTTTCTGAATTTCTCATTTGTATCCATTGAGTATGCAATGCCACCATTTAAGGAATCATCCAAGCCGCTTTCCAAGTCTTTCAAGAGAATCTTGAAATTTAATAATCAATTTTTTGCAACTCAATAGGGCATAACTTTTTGTCAGTAGTTGCAATTTGTATTCCTCCAAATGCTTCTAGGAATTCCAATTGAATATTGAATAAAAAACCAGCAGAAAGGATTATATTAGGTTTTTTTCATGCAAAGACTATTAATTTCCATAGCATTGTACAGATTATGTTGGTTACTCACACAACAATGTTAAATACAGATACTTTGCATCACTTCCTAAAAAAAGCCTTGGCCTACTCTGTTTTGTCTCTGGGTGATTCAACTTTCAGGGACATTTCTGGACGTTTCTGAACTACTTCATCTCCGGTAACAGCCTTAATCTCCTTTCTGAGTTTTTGTTTAATTTCTATTTCATCCATGGACGATGATAGAAAATGCTTTGCCATCAATTATACATTAGCCATAGAGCAGATACAGAGTCTTATAAATTTGATTCAAAATTATTTCCCAATTGAATTAATTCAGTTATGTATATACTTTCTTGATAATTTAAACTTTATTCCTATGTGTTAAACTAATATAGAGTGGTGCCATCGTGATTGTCTTGTTTCTGGTGAATAGACTCTAGAATCTGACTTGTAGTTGTTATTTATATATGTGATGGCAAGCTATCTTATTATAGTGGAATACCTGATATGATTGATATGATAAAAGTCAAACAGTTGACTTTGCTCATGTCCATCAAAAATCAGTTGATAGTTTTCATTTAACTGCATTGTTCACTCTTTGTATACCTTTATTTGGAAATATTCAACTATGCACATCATATAAACATTCACTCCATTACCTTGAGATTAACAAGATCCATTACAAGAAACACTTAACTATAACAAGCTATACATTTTTATTTGCTAGGACACCCACATTAGCTTACTTTATTCCTATTTGATTGGAAATTTAACTTTAGTGCTGTCAGAGGATGCTGTCTATTCTACTAAAACAAAACCACCAACCAGACATTTCTTTTGCTCCTTGTTTGAATCGATTTTTGTATCCACTTTCCACTATCGAGGATTTGGCAAAGGGATCTTGATGTTCTGTGATCTTATCTGAAGCAAATGCCACTGGAAAATATTGTCTACTATACATCTGCATGAGTTTCTACAGCAACTTAGATTTGTACATTGATTTATCATGATTCGATGGCTTGCTTCTAACCCAAACGTTACATTGGAATGTCATGATGTCATCCTTGATTAGTTGGAGGATTGGCATTGCCAAAGCACATTCAATGGACACCACATTGAGTTGGGATATGTCCGAGGGTAATGTCGGTTGATGGTTGATTGAAATGCATAAATTAGAAGTATATTCCCTTAGCCTGATAAGGATTTTTAGAAGAATGTTTTCTCATTAATCTCTTTCATAGCTACTTCAGATTTTTTAAAAGCATAATCCTTCATTCATTATCATGATAAGATCCTCTTCTGGGGACCACTTTCAGAGAATTGGGAAGGATCCTAAAGTGTGGATGTCTTTTCCCACTTTCAGAGACTAACCAGGAAGGATCCTAAAGTGTGTAAGTGTTTTTCCAATTATGAGAAACTTTTGTCTTCCACCTTACGGTGTTGATTGTGAAGGAGGTGTTACTGTACTATGTTGGAATTTTACTAATTGAGAAAGTTTGATTGCAATCTCATGCCTTTCATATTCGTAATGTTTTGGTGAAACAGTCTATGCAAAGGTCACGCCAAAAAGAAGAATGAGTGAAGAAAGAAGAAGAAGAACAAGCAACTTCCTCAAAGAGTGGAAATTGGAAATGGTGGAATTGCTTAAGCCTTACATACTATAGTTGTGTCACCCACTCGTGTAACTTACCTGAAATTGTATAGCCTTTTCTTTTGCTTGCTAGATTATAATGGAATGTGATTTTCCTATTTCATATAGGAATTATTTGAATTTCTTATTTTCCCCAATCATATATACGTTTATTTAATTAGAAATCACACGTTAGTGTTAGAATTCTATTGTAACTGTTGGACAAAGATATTAACCCCAAGTTATATTGATTTTCCATTACTTAAACACTCATATATACAAGATTTCATGACCTTTGGTTTTGTCTTCCAAGGTGCTATGTGTTAGGCCCCTATACTACTAGAGTAACCCCTTATTGTTATTAGTACAACTCACTTATTATATTGATATACCCATGTAGTGCCCATATTGTTACTATTGTACCCCATAGAAGCCCACTATTATTATTATTGTTATGTAGGCTCTGATTATGTTATGACCCCTTAGACTCCTATATATAGAGAGGAGGTATTTTCATTTGTATCATCCAAGAATTGTTCATTTATGTAATGTAAAGAGGTTTCCCCCTCGAAGAGGCTGAATTCTAAGGCGTTGATCTATCTTTTCTATCTTTTCTTGAGCTGGTTTCATAACATTTGGTATCAGAGCTTTGGATTCTAAGGTTTCGCTGATCTAAATAGGTCATCGTGGAATTTTCACTAAAACTTTTTCTGTGATGGTTCAGAAGCTAAAAAAAAACCCCATTTTTGAAGACATCACGCTAAATCTCAAGTCCGAATTTCAGAGCTTTTTGCGCTATATTTGCGGAGATATGATCTGAGGAAGTTGGTCCTTTTTCAAAATCCTGAATTACATTCAAAACAGGTGACCTGGGGAAAATTGTCATAACTTTCTCTTTGAGTAGCAGATGGAAATTTCATAAGAAGGTACAGAAAGAGGATGGACTGTAGTTTCTTGTATATATTTTTCAGAGCCAAACGTCAAAATAGGGACAGGTGGCACGTCGTACAAGTTCGCTCTACTGAATTAGTCTATAATCAGGTCACTATGGGAGATTTGGCATAACTATTTCATTGGAGAATCCAATTGGGGTTAGACTGGTGGCATTGGAAAGAGGACGCAGAGGACTAGTACAGATCGTAGTTTCAGAACTTAAAGATCTAAAAGTACAGAGTTACAGTCATTTCAAGATCCAGCTCCTAAAATCAATAAAAAGCAAGATGAGGAAGTTTGGTGGCAAGGATCCAGTAAATTGGATACGTCAGATGGAGCAATATTTTGATCTACA
>APFE030681952.1:205696-219444 GCA_000404065.3 Pinus taeda
AGTGCCCATATTGTTACTATTGTGCCCCATAGAAGCCCACTATTATTATTATTGTGCCCTTACATTATTATTGTTATGTAGGCTCTGATTATGTTATGACCCCTTAGACTCCTACATATAGAGAGGAGGTATTTTCATTTGAATCATCCAAGAATTGTTCGTTTATGTAATGTAGAGGAGGTTGCCCCCTCGAAGAGGCTAAATTCTAAGGCGTTGATCTATCTTTTCTATCTTTTCTTGAGCTGGTTTCATAACACTATGTCTCTTCCTATTCTAACTGTTTAGATTTCCCCTATTTTAAATATTTACAAATTACCAAATTCTTAAGGATTAGGTGTCTATCAACCCCCACTTTAATCAGAAGGGGTGTTTGTAAGGATTATGTAGAGAGATGAAGTACAACTTCCAATAGCTCAATCTGCTCTTTGAATCTATTGTTTTTGGGGATAACCATAAATTGAAAGGACATTAAATTATTAACTTCCAAAAAGAAATAAATGAGGATCCCAATACTAGATGACCAAGCTACTTGTTAACCTTACAGTAAATTTGGCACCTCAAGATATTACCAATGACCTTGATATAAGTGGCTACCATGTTTTCAATGTTCAGGACTAGAAACTTTCCAACTCTTATTTTGCACATAAATCAGTGTATTATATGATAAATGTGCGTAGTGTATTATATGATAAATGATGGAGCCTATCATAAAAGACAATTTGAATGAAAATAAAATTGTTGCAATGCCCTTTGCTACAGATGCCATGCTCATGACAGGTAGCTTGAGCTTCTATTACTTTTGAATTCAGAACCTTTTACCTTTGGATATCCCTTCGTTTTCAATCCTCTTTCTGCTAATTGGATTGGCTTATATTACTCCTCAATTCAGAACTTTTTACCTGTGGATATGGATCCATAACATCAAACTAAGGTGTTTGACATCACTAGAACCCCATTTTCTTTTTCTTGTACATGTAGATGTAATGATGCAGCACCACCGAGGGGATTAGAACTCAGAACTTTTTACCCATGGATATGGATCCTTAACCAAAACACCAAACCAAGGATTTGTTTGAAAAGTAGCCCATGTCATTGGAACATTATTATTTTTTCCTGTATACAATCTTGGAACAACTGCGTTATGCCGGTTACACAACTCAAATATGTAATTGTAACAAATATCTACCAAATTTTGAGCAAAATTGACCAAAACTTAGAAGAATCAGACTATAGGAACAGGGGAAAATTTCTCAAACTGTGTGCCTACAGTGTTTGAAAAACTGTTTTCTGATATCTTTTGGGCATTTAACATCAAATTTCCCTATTTTTGGACGAAAGAGAGTATGAATCTCCATGCAACAACTTCTTTACAATCAGGGCTACCTTTGTCTAGGAGCTGCAACTGAGAATTGTCTGTTCTATCAAAGTCTTGGAGGACTTGCATCTGGCTTCTTATATGCGTAAACAACAGTGCCAACATGGAGAATGTGCTGTCCGGATTTAAATTTGGGTCATCACTTCTCCAAGCGCTTAAACTTGCTACTAGACCACATTCTGGCGTTTAACTTGTTTGCAATTTTGCTAGGTTGCAGCATTGAGAATGTCCTATATGATTGATGAGTAAGGTTGATATTTGCGTCTTGTAGTAGCTTTACTCACAGTTAAAAGGGAATCTCATATATCTCTGTTCTATAACATTGTTATCTTTTCTCACACTTATTTGTTTTTAGATTGGATAATTCTTAGAAATTCCTTTGAGACATTGTTCAATAGTAGAGATTAATATGATTCTTTCTTTGTTGTGTCGACTTGGACACTAAGCAAACCAGCCAAAGACTGTTTCCTTTACCTCTTGATCACTCACTCAGAAACATTCCTTTTGTAGTTGACACATTGATGTCCAGGTGTTGAAGAATTTCACTGTGATTGTAATCCTCTATTCAGATGTGGGGGTTGTATAAGGAGAGGGTTGAGATTGTGTCAAATAACAACCATTATGCGAAGCCTTTTCGGGCTACTAGATAAATCCCTTCTTTTTCAATCCTTTTTCTACTGTTTGGATTGGCTTATATTACTTCTAAATTCAGAACCTTTTACCTTTGGATATCCCTTCTTTTTCAATCCTCTTTCTACTGATTGGATTGGCTTATATTACTCCAGAATTCAGAACCTCTTACCTGTGGATATGGATCCATAACATCAAACTAAGGTGTTTGACATCACTAGAACCCCATTTTATTTTTTCTTGTACATGTAGATGTAATGATGAAACACCACCGATGGGATTGGAACTCAGAACTTTTCACCCATGGATACGGATCCTTAACCAAAACACCAAACCAAGGAGGTGTTTGACAAGTAACCCATGTCATTGGAATATTATTTCTTTTTTCATGTATATAAGGTGTAGCAATGTAGGAACACAGAGGGTTTTTCTTGAACTTTTAATTGCTCTGACTTCGTGAGAGTGTAACAATGTAGCATCACAGTGTTTTTTTTTCCTTCTAACTATTTTTTCTAATGGAGGCAGATTTTTTCTTGAACTTTTAATTGCTTTGACTTTTTTAGTATGTATAGACCATGAGAAAGGTAAAAAAGGACCATTTGACATATTTTCAATTTTTTTGAATCATGCTATGTTTGCACATTGTCCATACATCTGGGGACCACTTTCAGAGAATTGGGAAGGATCCTAAAGTGTGGATGTATTTTTCCCACTTTCAGAGACTAACCGGGAAGGATCCTAAAGTGTGGAAGTGTTTTTCCCATTATGAGAAACTTTTTTCTTCCACCTTACGGTGTTGATTGTGAAGGAGGTGTTACTGTACTATGTTGGAATTTTACTATTTGAGAAATTCTGACTGCAATCTCATGCATTTCTTATTCGTAATGTTTGAAATTTTTCTAGGTTGCAGCATTGAGAATGTCCTATATGATTGATGAGTAAGGTTTATATTTGCATCTTGTAGCATTTTTACTCACAGTTAAAAGAGAATCTCATATATGTTTGTTCTATAACAATGTTAGCTTTTCTCACACTTATTTGTTTTTAGATTGGAGAAATCTTAGAAATTCCTTTGAGACATTGTTCAACAGTAGAGATTAATATGATTCTTTCTTTGTTGTGACGACTTGGACACTGAGCAAACAAGCCAAAGACTGTTTCCTTTACCTCTTGATCACTCACTCAGAAACATTCCTTTTGTAGTTGACAAATTGATATCCAGGTGTTGAAGAATTGCACTGTGGTTGTAATCCTCTATTCGGATGTGGGGGTTGTATAAGGAGAGGGCTGAGATTGTGTCAAATAACAACCATTATGCAATGCCTTTTCAGGCTACTAGATCAATCCCTTCTTTTTCAATCCTTTTTCTACTGTTTGGATTGGCTTATATTACTTCTGAATTCAAAACCTTTTACCTTTAGATATCCCTTCTTTTTCAATCCTCTTTCTACAAATTGGATTGGCTTATATTACTCCTGAATTCAGAACCTTTTACCTATGGATATGGATCCATAACATCAAACTAAGGTGTTTGACATCACTAGAACCACATTTTCTTTTTTCCTGTACATGTAGATGTAATGATGCAGCACCACCGAGGGGATTGGAACTCAAAACGTTTTACCCGTGGATACGGATCCTTAACCGAAACACCAAACCAAGGAGGTGTTTGACAAGTAACCCATGTCATTGTAACATTATTTCTTTTTTCCTGTATATGAAGGTGTAGCAATACAAGAACACAGAGGGTTTTTCTTGAACTTTTAATTGCTCTGACTTCGTGAAAGTGTAACAATGCAGCATCATAGGGTTTTTTTTTCCTTCTAACTGTTTTTTCTAATGGAGGCAGATGGTTTCTTGAACTTTTAATTGCTTTGACTTTTATAGTATGTATAGGCCATGAGACAGGTAAAAATGAACCATTTGACATATTTTCAATGCTTTTGAATCATGCTATGTTTGCACATTGTCCATACATCTAGGGACCACTTTCAGAAATTTGGGAAGGATCCTAAAGTGTGGATGTCCTTTTCCCACTTTCAGAGACTAACTGGGAAGGATCCTAAAGTGTGGAAGTGTTTTTCCCATTATGAGAAACTTATGTCTTCCACCTTACGGTGTTGATTGTGAAGGAGGTGTTACTGTACTATGTTGGAATTTACTATTTGAGAAAGTTTGACTGCAATATCATGCCTTTCCTATTCGAAATGTTTGTAATTTTGCTAGGTTGCAACATTGAGAATGTCCTTTATGATTGATGAGTAAGGTTGATATTTGCGTCTTACAGCAGTTTTACTCACAGTTAAAAGGGAATCTCATATATGTCTGTTCTATAACACTGCTAGCTTTTCTCACACTTATTTGTTTTTAGATTGGATAATTCTTAGAAATTCCTTTGAGACATTGTTCAATAGTAGAGATTAATATGATTCTTTCTTTTGTTGTGCCGACTTGGACATTGAGCAAACCAGCCAAAGACTATTTCCTTTACCTCTTGATCACTCACTCAGAAACATTCCTTTTGTAGTTGACACATTGATGTCTAGGTGTTCAAGAATTGCACTGTGGTTGCAATCCTCTATTCGGATGTGGGGGTTGTATAAGGAGAGGGATGAGATTGTGACAAATAAAAACCATTATGCGAAGCCTTTTCAGGCTATTAGATCAATCCCTTCTTTTTCGATCCTTTTTCTACTGTTTGGATTGGCTTATATTACTTCTGATTTGAGAACCTTTTACCTTTGGATATCCCTTCTTTTTCAATCCTCTTTTTACTGATTGGATTGACTTATATTACTCCTGAATTTAGAACCTTTTACCTATGGATATGGATCCATAACATCAAACTATGGTGTTTGACATCACTAGAACCCCATTTTCTTTTTTCCTATACATGTAGATGTAATGATGCAGCACCACCGAGGGGATTGGAACTCAGAACGTTTTGCCCATGGATACGGATCCTTAACCAAAACACCAAACCAAGGAGGTGTTTGACAAGTAACCCATGTCATTGGAACATTATTTCTTTTTTCCTGTATATGAAGGTGTAGCAATGCAGGAACATAGAGGGTTTTTCTTGAGCTTTTAATTGCTTTGACTTCGTGAAAGTGTACCAATGCAGCATCACAGGGTTTTTTTTTTTTTCCTTCTAACTCTTTTTTCTAACGGAGGCAGATTGTTTCTTGAACTTTTAATTGCTTTGACTTTTTTAGTATGTATAGACCATGAGACAGGTAAAAATGGACCATTTGACATATTTTCAATGTTTTTGAATCATGCTATGTTTGCACATTGTCCATACATCTCAGGACCACTTTCAGAGAATTGGGAAGGATCCTAAAGTGTGGATGTCTTTTTCCTACTTTCAGAGACTAACCAGGAAGGATCCTAAAGTGTGGAAGTGTTTTTTCCATTATGAGAAACTTCTCTCTTCCACCTTACGATGTTGATTGTGAAGGAGGTGTTACTGTACTATGTTGGAATTTTACTGTTAGAGAAATTTTGATTGCAATCTCATGCCTTTCCTATTCATAATATTTTGGTGAAACAGTTTATACAAAGGTCACGCCAAAAAGAAGAATCAGTGAAGAAAGAAGAAGAAGAACAAGCAACTTCCTCAAAGAGTGGAAATTGGAAATGGTGGATCTGCTTAAGCCTTACATACTATAGTTGTGTCACCCACTCATGTCACTTACCTAAAATTGTATAGCATTTTCTTTTGCTTGCTAGATTATAATGGAATGTGATTTTCCTATTTCATATAGGAATTATTTGAATTTCTTATTTTCCCCAATCATATATACATTTATTTAATTACAAATCACACGTTAATGTTAGAATTCTCTGGTAACTGTTGGACAGAGAAATTAACCCCAAGTTACATGGATTTTCCATTACTCAAACATTCGTATATACAAGATTTCATGACCTTTGGTTTTGTCTTCCAAGGTGCTATGTCTCTTCCTATTCTAACTGTTCAGATTTCCCCTATTTTAAATATTTACAAATTACCAAATTCTTAAGGATTAGGTGTCTATCAACCCCCCCTTTAATCAGAAGGGGTGTTTGTAAGGATTATGCAAAGAGACGAAGTACAACTTCCAATGGCTCAATCTGCTCTTCGAATCTAGTATTTTTGGGGATAACCATAAACTGAAAGGCCATTAAATTATTAACTGCCAAAAAGAAATAAATGAGGATGCCAATACTAGATGACCAAGCTACCTGTTAACCTTACAGTAAATTTGGCCCTCCAGATATTACCAATGACCTTGATATAAGTGGCTACCATGTTTTCAATATTTAGGACTAGAAACTCTCTAACTCTTATTTTTCACATAAATCAGTGTGGATGGAGAATTGGGAAAGACTAACTGGGAAGGATCCTAAAGTGTGGAAGTGTTTTTCCCATTATGAGAAACTTCTTTCTTCAACCTTACGGTGTTGATTGTGAAGGATGTGTTACTGTACTATGTTGGAATTTTACTATTTGAGAAAGTTTGACTGCAATCTCATGCCTTTCCTCTTCGTAATGTTTTGGTGAAACAGTTTATGCAAAGGTCATGCCAAAAAGAAGAATCAGTGAAGAAAGAAGAGGAAGAACAAGCAACTTCCTCAAAGAGTGGAAATTGGAAATGGTGGATTTGCTTAAGCCTTACATACTATAGTTGTGTCACCCACTCGTGTCACTTACCTAAAATTGGATAGCCTTTTCTTTTGCTTGCTAGATTATAATGGAATGTGATTTTCCTATTTAATATAGGAATTATTTGAATTTCTTATTTTCCCCAATCATATATACATTTATTTAATTAGAAATCACACATTAGTGTTAGAATTCTATTGTAACTGTTGGACAGACAAATTAACCCCAAGTTACATTTATTTTCCATTAGTCAAACATTCATATATACAAGATTTCATGACCTTTGGTTTTGTCTTCCAAGGTGCTATGTCTCTTCCTATTCTAACTGTTCAGATTTCCCCTATTTTAAATATTTACAAATTACCAAATTCTTAAGGATTAGGTGTCTATCAACCCCCCTTTAATTGGAAGGGGTGTTTGTAAGGATTATGTAGAGAGATGAAGTACAATTTCCAATGGCTCAATCTACTCTTTGAATCTAGTGTTTTTGGGGATAACCATAAACTGAAAGGCCATTAAATTATTAACTGCCAAAAAGAAATAAATGAGGATGCCAATACTATATGACCAAGCTACTTGTTAACCTTATAGTAAATTTGGCACCTCAAGATATTTAACCTTATAGTAAATTTGGCACCTCAAGATATTACCAATGACCTTGATATAAGTGGCTACCATGTTTTCAATGTTCAGGACTAGAAACTCTCCAACTCTTATTTTGCACATAAATCTGTGTATTATACGATAAATGTGCACAGTGTATTATATGATAAATGATGGAGCCTATCATAAAAGACAAATTGAATGAAAATAAAATTGTTGCAATGCCCTTTGCTATAGATACCATGCTCATGACAGGTAGCTTGAGCTATATATGGGGCGAGGACCATGTGGCAGGTAGCTTGTGAACTGTTATTATATATAATATATATCTATATATATATATATATATATATATATATATATAATATATATATATATATATATATATATATATATATATATATATATAGAGGGCCAGGACCATGTGGCAAGTAGCTTGTGAACTGTAATATAATTTGTACCACATTTAAAACAACGAATAGCCTTTGAAATACAAGTGACATACAATAGTGAGAATGGACGATAGTATGATTAAATTTAAATTTCTGACAGAGGGCTGACCATTGTAAAAGAGTCCTGCTAGACGTGAATTAGATTTCCTATGCATTATATATAAACGGTTTGAAATTTTTAGGATAGCTCATGTGGTTTTACTTGCCATGTGAAATTCATATGGACCAAGAAGTTCACAAGGTCAAAATCCATCTCTGAGAGCTTCCCCTGGGATGAATAAGCTTATAGATATAAAATAAGACACTTGTTATTTTACATTTGGCTTTCAACATCCTGTCACGTTCTAATTTTTCCTCTTTCTAAAATTGTTACTTCATTTTCTTCCTTTTTTACTTTGCTCCATACATTGATGCCAGTTCTGTAGAAAAATAAAGAACTATTGTAAAACAGTTTGATGGTTGATTGAAATGGATAAATTAGAAGTATATTCGCTTAGCCTGATAAGGATTTTTAGAAGAATAAAGTAGAACTGTGTTCTCAATAATCTTTTTCATAGCTACTTCAGATTTTTTAAAAGTATAATCCTTGATTTAGTATCATGATAAGAAGCTGGAGTTAGAGACTGATAAGAAAATGGCACTGGAAAATATTGTCTACTATACATCTGCATGGGTTTCTACAACAACTTAGATTTGTACATTTATTTATCATGATTCGGTGGCTTGCTTCTATCCCAAACGTTACATTGGAATGTCATGATGTCATCCTTGATTGGTTGGAGAATTGGCATTACCAAAGCACAATTAGTGGACACCACATCAAGTTGGGATATGTCCGAGGGTAATGTCGGTTGATGGTTGATTGAAATGCATAAATTAGAAGTATATTCGCTTAGCCTGATAAGGATTTTTAGAAGAATAAAGTAGAACTGTGTTCTCATTAATCTTTTTCATAGCTACTTCATATTTTTTAAAAGCATAATCCATCATTTAGTATCATGATAAGAAGCTGAAGTTAGAGACTGATAAGCTCTAGATTTTTTCACCTTTGCTGAAGTATTTCTACAACAACTTAGATTTGTACATTGATTTATCATGATTCAGTGGCTTGCTTCTATCCCAAACGTTACATTGGAATGTCATGATGTCATCCTTGATTGGCTGAAGAATTGGCATTGACAAAGCACATTCCTTGGACACCACATTGAGCTGGGATATGTCTGAGGGTAATGCCGGTTGATGGTTGATTGAAATGCATAAATTAGAAGTATATTCCTTTAGCCTAATAAGGATTTGTAGAAGAATAAAGTAGAACTGTGTTCTCATTAATCGTTTTCATAGCTACTTCAGATTTTTTAAAAGCATAATCCTTCATTTAGTATCATGATAAGAAGCTAAAGTTAGAGACTGATAAGCTCTAGATTTTTTTCACCTTTGTTGAAGTATGTAGAGGTCTGCTAATGAGTTTTTGATGCTCTTTCAGTTATATTGACATTGCTATTTCCTGGAATCTTGTACATAGTCATCACACCTCATATCCACATGGATATGTTGAATTTAGGGTCTTCTTAGGGATTTTGGACTCAAACTTGGGTTTGTTTCCCTACAGAGGCTCTATTGCCATTATCCCATACTCCCTTTTTCTTCTATTTTATTATATAATATATTGATTCTTATCTATTCTTTGATTACTATTTAGATTGTGTGCTTAATAGTAAGTGGGTATTATGGTATACATTTTTATTTTCTATGACACCCACATTAGCTTAGGATTTTATAACATAAGAAAACCTTTAAATTCCTACAAAACCTTCCCCGTGAGGATTAGATTGTGTGAATTATATTGGGCTTTTTTCCCGCAGAGACTATTAATTTCCATAGCACTGTACAGATTATGTTGGTTACTCACACAACAATGTTAAATACAAATACTTTACCTTGGCCTACTCTGTTTTGTCTCTGGGTGATTCAACTTTCAAGGACATTTCTAGACTTTTCTGTATTACTTCATCTCCGGTAACAACCTTAATCTCCTTTCTAAGCTTTTGTTTAATTTCTATTTCATCTATAGGCCATGATAGAAAATCCTCTGCCATCAATTGTACAATAGCCACAGAGCAGATACAGAGTCTTATCAATTTGATTCAAAATTATTTGCTAATTGAATTGATTCAGTTATATATATGCTTTCTTGATAATTTAAACTTTATTCCTGTGTGTTAAACTAATGCAAAGTGGTGCCAACGTGACTGTCTTGTTTCTGGTGAATAGACTCTAGAAATCTTAGATACAAACTTCAATAGCTTTGCTCATGTCTTTCAGAATTCTGGAATAGTCATATCTTTGTATTGATATTTTATTCCACTTGGCATTTTTTTTGTCATTCACACATTAAGAAAGCGGAAAACAAATACATGCATGTGCAATTGCATTTAGAATACATGCAGAAATTGATTTAGGACAGTGCATCTTAGTGTGTGCTCTCTGCTCTATGCTGAAACAATTTCACTTCTCTTTCCTTAGTAGCTAGGATTTTCACTGCAAAAAGAAAGTAAACAACTGTTTATCATCTTAGATTGCATATTTAGGAATTGTATATGTACATCACGTGATCAACCTTAAAGGAAAACTTCTTAAGAAAGATCAACTGTAAAATAAATTTCAATAAACATAAAAACGCTTTGGAACCCAACGCACAACATTTAGAAGTCTAGGCTAGAGACGTATTCCGGTGTCATAAAGCCTGGTAAGTATCGCTTTCATCGTAGGTTGGGTGATTCCTCCTCTTTGAAACGACAAGTGCCAGTACAGACTTGTGCTCCCACGTACCGTCGAGTATATATTGGGAGATCACAGTGGGCTATATCCTTTATCCTTAGGAAGCCATGTTTGTTACCCTATCGAACGCAATGCACTGAAAACAGCATTCGATAAGACTGACTGCTATACCATAAATAGTATTCTGCAGTTTTTCGATTGGTTTGGTAATCCCCCTGTCTAGATATCCAGAGTAGTCACTTTCATTCCCTTTCAGACTCCTTAAAATAAAAGGTCCATCTGAGCACTTGTCACTTCAGGCTCATTAAAAATCGAAGGTGACTAGAGTCATCTTTAACTTTTTCTCGACTCTTAAAAATTGAAAAAGCAAGTTGTGTCAAAGTGTCATAAAATTTATTTAAATCAGAATAACATCAATGTTCCCTCGTTGGTCTTAGGTTGAGAAAATGGAGTCCACCAATCAAGGATTTCCCCTTGGGGGAATCCTACTCCAATTTCCTCTAGGGGAGATGTTGGTGCACCTCATATGGCTACATTGTCCCTTCCAGGGCTTGCAATTGACCCACTATTATGTCTTTTCTCGACCTTTGTCATTCAAAACACCGTGATTCCTGAGCAATCAAATCAGCAACCAGATGATACTAGAGTTACCCAAATCAAAGGCGACTAGAGTCATCTTTAGCTTTTTCCTCGACTCTTAAAAATTGAAAAAGCAAGTTCTGTCAAAGCGTCATAAAATTTATTTAAATTAGAATAACATCATTGTTCCCTCATTGGTCTTAGGTTGAGAAAATGGAGTCCACCAATCAAGGATTTCCCCTTGGGGGAATCCTACTCCCTTTTCCTCTAGGGGAGATGTTGGTGCACCTCATATGGCTACATTGTCCCTTCCAAGGCTTGCAATTGGGCCGCCGGTATGGCTTTTCTCAACCTCTATCATTCAAAACACCATGATTCTTGAGCAATCAAATCAGCAACCAGATGATACTAGAGTTACCCCCCAACCTTCTACTTCGTTTGTTTCTCCCTCTCCTTCTTCCTCTTCACTTGGTGAAACTAGTCAAATTAAAAACCAAGTAACTGAATAGAAGAAGAAAAGGAAGGAGAAGAAGAAGAAGAAGCCAACAACGAAAGGGGGCAACCATGCATCATCTGATGAAAATCCACACACTGCACCATCCAAACCTTAATCTCCATGTGCCACTTACAAAGGAAATCACAATCATCGAGATTGTCCTTGCATCCCACGGCTCTTAAGGGACTGGTCTCCCCGCTTGTCGTTCCTTTCTAGCACTAATTTTGGCTATTGCATATTCCTTTACTCTTTTGAATGACATAATCCATTTTATCCTCTCATCTAGCTTTCACAAGAGCTGTCCTTTCTTTGTTTGTGAATATGTCAACTAAACAAATGCCATCTGATCCTGAGGATTAAAAATATCTAATTCTAGGCCCGTACAACATACTAAGTGCCAGGTAGGTAAGCTGTTCAGAGCTTTTAGATGTTCCAGAATGGTGCCAAAGGTGAAGTTGTTTGGCTTAAAAACACTCTCCTCATTTGACCTAAAACATTTCGGGCCTCATGGCATTACCCAACACAGGCCTTGATAATGGTGCCAAAGCTGAAGTTGTTTGGCTTAGAAACAATCTGCTTATTTGAGCAAAAACATTTAGGGCCTCATGGCATTACCCATTCTGTGCATATCATCAAATTACAAATCCTGAAACTACATAATTTTATGTAACCTCATCTAGCATAGGCATTGCATTAAATAGTTTTAGTGCTTGGTCATTGGACCTATGTTGAGCTTAGCCACCTATCATTGCATTCTATGCAATTGCACAACTTCTCTCCACCATTATGTACAGCATTCGTTTTCTCTGGAAACAAAAATACTCATGCAAAACCCAAATTCCACAATACAACCCAAAAACCCACAAAACACATTTCAATATTCTTCCACACACTATGCCTTACGGTGTTTCCTTTGCAACATTAGGTGCAAATGCTAGTATGTGGATATGAAAATGTTAATATGATGACCAATCAAATGATTTATCTCGTAAAATATCGAACAACAGGAAGGTTTGCACTACCCAATAATTTTACCATGCAAGGTGTTGTTTTGATGTGCACAGGCTTTTCAAGGGGCAGTCACATCCTAACAAGAGGCAAAGGTTAGACATCAGCAAATCCCTCAGCTGTGAAAACCTAAATTCATCTCACCCACATGAAAGTAAGTCAAATTAAAAAATGTTTGCATAACCTAGTTGAAATTCAAAATAAATAAATAAATGAGTTGTAATGTTTTCACACATATTTGTGTCTCCTTAATTTTAAAGACAAGAAAATAAATTAAAAGAAATAAAATTTTAAAAAGAAGAGTAATTTTTTTTTAAATGTAACAATGAAAATTTAATATTTAAAAGAAAAAAAATGTGATATTCACCTCAATCTCATAAATTTTAATTTATAATTTGAAAACAATTTATAAAATTTGTATTCTTTATCTAAAATATTAATTTTATTTAATCAAATATTTGTCTTTTAAATTATTAAAAGTATTTGGCCGATGGTGGTGCAAAAAGACAACTAGGCGCTACTTGAATCTGTGTCATGCATAGAAGATCAATGAGAGAGGATGGAGGGCAGTTGATTGACAACTCTCACACACTTGCCTTCAGCTACAAGGTGGAAATGTGCATGATGTTTATTAATGGTGACTGGAGAGATCGATGAGACCTCTCGTCGACGGGGTTTTATGCAATTATCCAAGGTCGGTTTTGAGGTATTGTTATTGGTATTGTTTCAGGTTTGCTTGCAATCCTTGGGTTGCCTATGAAGGTACCTCAACAAGTTCACCATCCAGGTTCAGATGGCCTCACCCTCTTCCCTCTAGATGTCAACTACGGGTATGCTAACTCAGTGCATTTTACTTGTCCCCTTATCCCTGTGATTCAATTCTCTATGTATCTTCACTGAAGACGTGTCTCTGAAATTGTGTCTTGGGTTAGAAAGGAAATCTTCCATGAAATTTGGGAGGAAATAATTGTGTACTCTGATGGGTTTTATGAACATAATAGGATTATTTCTATCTGCTACAGAATTTTTCTTTCTAGGATGTGCATGTATTTTGGGTCTAAATATGGGAATTTGTGTTAGGCCCCTATACTACTAGTGTAACCCTTATTGTTATTAGTACAACCCACTTATTATATTGATGTACCCACATAGTTCCCATATTGTTACTATTGTACCCCA
>APFE030681959.1:0-10833 GCA_000404065.3 Pinus taeda
ATCCTTTGATAGGATTAATGTCTTGTATCACTCTTGTTCCACTAGCTTCAAAAGACATTCCTCCCTCCAAGGATGGTCTCGCTGTCATTTTCCCATTCAAACCTTAATGGGCCAGGGTAAGTATTTTGATCATTTACAATCCTAATGACCTCGAAATACACCATTATCTTCACAATTCTAAGTTTGGATTTCACATTTTCCAGATGGCCAATAGGTTCAATTTGATAACGATTTGCTAGCCTCAACTCGATGAGTGAACAAACTCGGCGCGCACTCCCCTTCATTTTCGACAACTTCTTTGGAAGGATGTTCACATTGGACCCCAGGTCTAACATGACATCCTAACCCTTATACCCATGGATCTAGGCATCCATCTTAAACTCTTAGTTAGTATTGGGCCTCTTCCTTTGACTAACTCATATAACTTGTCTTTCTAGCAAAGGGGCATAGATGGGTTCCTCCTCTCCTCCCTCGATTAGCTTATCGAAGGGTGTCTGGATAAATGATGCAATGGTTTATTGAGGAATCATTTTATTCTATTATTCTAAATGATGTAATGAGAACCTTCTCGATATATTACGATTCCCATCTCTCGATTCCCTATGGTTCCCCACCCCTGATGCTTAACACCAAATAGCGATGATCGTTGCTTCTACCTATACTTTCTATCGGTTCAGTAAAAGAAATAAAGGAATGCTATCTAACATGCTTCACGCTTCTACCTCTACTTTCTTACCTTCCTTATGTCAGGTAAGCCATTCCTCCTCACCGGTGATTGGGGTGGGTGGGTAAATAGATGTCAGGTGAGTCATTCATCCTCAAGATCCCTGTGAAGAAATGCACTCTTCACATACATCTGAGGAACTTCCCACCGTTGAGCTGCAGTAATGGTTAGCACAAGCTGGATCGAGTCCATCTTTTCAACTGGTGCAAACATCTCATTGTAGTCAATGCCAGGTACCTCTGATAAGCCATTTTCCACTAGACGAGCTTTATTCTTATTTACTAGACCATCCGCTGTAAACTTTGTCTGATATATCCACTTACACCGAACAATCTTTCTTCCTGGAGGAATAGAAACTAGATTCCAAGTGTGGTTCCTCATTAGCAAACCATACTCCTACTACATTACTGCGTCCCACTCAGGAATACCAGCAGCCTCTTGAAAAGACTATGGATTTGTAGTAGTGGAAATATAGTAGTGGATTGGTAGAAAAGGTTCTGTAGTAGAGAGAGCCCATGGAGCACCCTGAAATTGAGAACATGTAAGCCCGGTGTCTGCTAGATTGCCAACCAGATTGTCTGCTACTTGTAGCATCTGATGTGCCCAAAGTGGTCTCACTGTCAAATCTGTAGTAGCATCTATAGTGTCTTCCTCTTAATCATCATCTGTAGCATCATTTGAAGTGGTAGAGGAGGAATCTGTAGCAACCAAAGTCAAATCTACAGGATTTGTAGCAACAGAATTCAGACCTGTTGGATTCACAACACTTCATTTTCAGCATTGAACGCACTATCTGAAGAAGTACTCGAAGATCCCTCCTTGAATCGAACACTTCTAGCAATGATCAGCTGATTGGTCATGGGGTTTATGAGCTGATATCCCTTAACGCTATTAGGATATCCCCCAAAAATGCAATACTGGCTCTGTGGTTCCAATACCTTCTGTTTCTCTACAGGAATGTGAACCCATTCTTGAAAACCAAACACTCTGAAGTGTTTCACTGTAGGTTTCCGATCACTCCAAGCTTCAAAAGGAGTGACTCCGGATCTTTGAGTCACTCTGTTCTGGATGTAACAGGCACAATTAATAGCTTCTGCCCAGAACTTCGAAGCAAGAGATTGGAATTGCATCATACAATTTTCCATTTCCTAAAAAGATATGTTCTTCCATTCAGCCACTTCATTCTACTAAGGAGTGTATGGAACAGTACACTGCAATTCAATGCCTTTAGAGGCACAAAACTACTCAAGTTGTTGCTCACATACTCCCTATCTGTATGCAGAATTTTCATGGCCTTCCCATCTATCTGCAAGTGACTTGAAGTCCTGAAAATGCGCCTATAATTCGGGCTGAATCAATTAGGGTATACCTTGAATTATCATCAATGAAGGTCAAGGAATATTTGGCTCTGCTGATCAAAGGATGAGGAAATGGACCCATCAGATCATTGTGAACAAGTTCCAGAACTTCTGTAGCTCTCCATGCTTTGCCTTTGTCAAACTTATCCTTCGGATGCTTGCTAAGAATACAACCCTGGTAGACACCATTAGAAAATCTTACATCCGACAAACTTGAAACCATGCTCTGCTTGTTGAGTTGTTGCAAATAGCGGTAGTTGAGATGGCCAAACTGCTCATGCCATAATCTACTCACCTCATCTAAATGAGTGATTAAAATAGCAGACGGAGTCTTGGGAACAAATTTTGAGAAGAGGTACAATCTGGGCTGATGATCAGATTTACCAACAGCAACTGCAACACCATTTGTCATCTCACTAATGACCATAGAATCAGGTGTGAACTCAACTCGCCTACCTAAACCAGAATGAGTGATCTGATAAATAGAGAGGAGATTGGTTGACAATGAAGGAACACAAATAACATTCTGAAATGTCATGTCATCCATATCAATAGATCCTCTCCCATAAACCTCAAAAGGAGTATTATCTCCCATCAAGATAGTCAACGTAGTACAGGGCTCCAAAGATGCAAAGTCATCTCAAGATGAAGCCATGTGGTGTGAAGCACCCGAGTCAAGCACCCATGAGGAAGGCTGAGATGCAATAACTACAAGTGCCAGAGATAGATCCTTTCCTTTCCCTTCGTTCTCCTGTGCCTTGGCAGACTCTTTAGCTGGTGAACTCTTTTTGACAGAATCGAGCGATGTTCTTCTTATAAAGAAGATGAGTAAGATGATCAAGCTGCTTCTTCATGCACTTGTGTTCATCATGCCCGAGCTTGTTGCAATAGACACAGTTGACCTTCTCAGACTTTAGCTTTTCAACTTTTGAATAAGAGGTATCATGAGCAGATTGACATTTCTGCTCATTGCCTGTTGCGGACAAGCAATTGATTACCTTTTCCTTTTTGCTAATTCCATATAGTTTCAGCTACAACCTCAATGATTTCAATTTGGTGAAGAAATCTTGGATAGTTTCAAAGCTGCTCGGGCTCAAGCTGATGAGCTCATTCCCTCGCCAGCTGGTGACCACTTAACACATCCTACTTTCCAAATAGTCCTTCTAGCATGGTCCAAACTTCATTGGGTTAACTTGTAGATTTAATGTGGAAAAGGAGACTGGGAGATACAGAAAGACACAACAATCCATATGCTTCGTCACATCTGTTGAACCACTTTAGCTTTTTAGCATCAACTGTGGGTTCAACTTCAGTTCCCATTGTTCTTTTTGAATAGGCCTTTACTCTTTAGATTCGATTTCCACTCATAGTCATTTCATGGCGTAAGGAGGGGAATCTAAGTCTAATCCATTGCTGTAGAATAAAACTACTGTTGGATCCGTAGCAAAGTGAAAATTATTGTAGAACAAAGGTCCATAGAAAAATGGAGGAACGCCTTCAAGGCTTACGAGGACATTGTAGAATGGGGCTTCCTTTAGATTGTCAGAAGGACGTTCGAACTACTTCAGCACAAAGAAAAGCTACTACAGAACCAAATTTGATGTAGCGTATTAGATGGGTGTTGGAGGAATTAAAACAAGGCTGCTACATTCTATAGTAGAATTCAAATAACTTCTATGGCAATGGAAGGGATGGCTCCAAAGCATGAAGACACTACAAAATAGGGATGAAGTCGCTCGACCATAAGGGTCGCCATCGATTTCTCACTCATCCATCATATGGGTCAGGGCCTTCAATTGCTTAATAGAAGAGCATCTCCAGATACTATGAATGGTTGCACAATGATGAATTTTGATGCTGCTAAATAGAGTGTCATGTAGCTTAATGGAGGGGACGACTCCAGACCATGAAGATGCTACAAAACAAAACTTTCAGTAGTATGACCAAGGGCTGCCTTCAAGCCATGAATTTCACATTGGTTTGTGCATGAAAACTTGCCAGCACTATGAAAGATTTCCCCAACTAAGGAAGTGATAATTTTAGTGACCTTCATGTAGTGCGCACCAGCAAAATCGAGCACAATGAGCCCCACAGAATTTAATTTTTCACTGCAACGAAACGCTTCTATTTAGAATGTCCAAGGCTTTGATACCATGTGAGATTTGGCTCGAAACCGAACCACCCAAGATCTAGAATATAAAAAGAAAAACACCACTCAAGAAGTTAAAACCAGATTTGTAAGTATGGTATGCTCAAGCTTTGAGGGGAAATAAATATGAGTTGATAACTCAGGTAAGTCGATTAACTGAGGCACTACCACTTCTTTTCCTACTGGCCTCGCTATGCTCGCTCTTTGAGGGGAACCAAAGAAATTATTTTCTATGCTCAAGGACACCTGAGCCTCAGGTAAGCTTCGCTATGTGTAAGATCGATAATATCTATGCGACCTTAGTGCCCTATGCTCTTGGAAACTTGGTGCTTTGAGTCTTATCCTTTTTCCTTTAATATAGCCCCAACATTATAGGAAAAATTGTATTTTATTCTCCCCTCTTCCCTTGAGAATTTGTTATGGTTGATGCTCCTATACTAGTCCAGATCATTTTCACAGTTAATGCTTAATTTGAACTCACAACCTTGGCTTTCACTCGGTTAAATACAAAGGCTTCTACCTTCGCTGATGGGTCCACTTCAATGGGTTCCTTACCAGTGAAAGATTCCGTAGCATCCCTTCCTGTGCGAAAGCTACCACTAATGAAGGAGCTTCAATTAAGCCTTTCTATTCATGTATCTAAGGCTTAAGAGTTAGTATCCTTCCTTTGTACTACCCACTCATTAAGGAATAGAATAGAAGTTCTAAAATCATATGCCTACTATTCAGTCATCTAAGAAAGAATCGAAGAAAGGATAAGAAGGAATAAGATTAAGGCTAATCATTTAGAATAGAGGTTAGAGGGAGGAGATACGCATAGAAAGAGAAGCTTGTGATTCCATTATGACTATGTTACCTCATAAGCTTGCATAATCAACTAGCTCCTAATTCGGGACAAGTAATCCATATCCCTTGTAAGTGAGAACCCGATCTTCAACAATGCTGCTATATTAATGTCATTAATGTCATTAACTAGGGAAAGAAAATATAGAGTTTGAGGGGTAGTTATTCAACCGCGCTTTGCTTTGGGCAGGTAAGAGAGGCACATTATAGATAATGCTGCGAAACTCAAATACTTGGTAAAATTGAATGGGCCAGATTATGTGACTAGTGGAGGAGCCTTTTTATTAGGGTTGAAAGTGATCGTGACCAATATGCAGTAGATTCATATTCAGATTTTCCAAATCCAGATGCATAAGAACCTACACAAGCACCAATAGCAGTTGATTCCATTGATTCTTCTCTTTATTTCGATTATGAGTTGACTTGATATTTAATAAGCACTTCATAAAGCAAAGGAAAAAGAACTTACATCCAACCTTTAGAAGAGTGAATAGGGAACCTGCTATTTGAATCATGTGGCCTACATACATGACATAACCGGATCGGACAAGAGGAGCTAGCTCAGCTAGCCATGGAAATTAGCAACACAATAGCTAAGCTAGGACACCCCCCCCCCCACAAGTAGGAGGCTGGGAGAGAAAACCTGGTTGTCCCCTCTGGCCCACTTGTTTTTAGGAGGACAGGTGGTAACCCAAGAAAAGAGGCAAGGTAGCCTTGTTCCCTAACCTCACCCAAAAAATCCGGGACACCCTAGTAATGGGCTGGGCGAGAAAACTTGGTTTCCCCTAAAGGCCCACTCTAGGATATATGGGCGGTAACCATAATATCTCAGCAAGGCAGCTTTTCTCCCTAACCTAAAGTGATGGAAACCCCAGCAATGGGTTGCGAAGTCATGTCTTCCCCATCAGGCCCATGTCCAATCGTTGTATGAGTGCACCTTATGGTAGATCCAACAATTTCCTAGGACACCCCCTTCCCACAAGGAGGAGGTTGGGAGAGAAAACTGGGTTTCCCCCTCTAGCCCACTCATTTTTAGGAGGATGGGTGGTAACCCAGGAAAACAGGCAAGGTAGCCTTGCTCCCTAACCTCACCCCAAAAATCTGGGACACCCCAGCAATGGGCTGGGAGAGAAAACCTAGTTTCCCCTGAAGGCCCACTCAGTGATATACGGGTGGTAACCATAATAGCTCAGCAAGGCAGCCTTGCTCCCTAACCTAAAATGATGGAAACCCTAGCAATGGGCAGCGAATCAGTCTGCCCCCTCAGGCCCACTAACGAGGTGGTAACCATAACCGATGAGGCAAGGCAGTGCCCTGGCTCCCTAACATCATCCGTCAAGATATGTGACGCTAGCAGGGACACCCCAGCAATGGGCTATGAGTCATGTATGCCCCCTCAGGCCCAGTCGTTGTATCACCAAGATAGGTGGTAACCACCGTGTTGAGGCAAGGGAGTCTCCTAGCTCCCTAACCTCATACGTTTAGAGATGGTATCCTAGCGAATTTTGAAAATTGATGTGATGCTAGCAGGGACACCCCAACAAGAAATTGGAGTCATGTCTATTAAGCTTAGGTCCAGACGAGTTGATGAAGCTTGAACCTGACTTCCCTAACCTTGTTGGGCTGGGAGAGAAAACTGGTAGCCCCCTCAGGCCCACTCGGTGAGCTCATTTCAAGTGGTTTGCCACTTCCCGTTGCCATACACATGGATGGAAGTACCGTGGCCTTACCCTGGGGTTTTAAACCCACCCTCTCTAACAACTAACTTAAGTCCTTTAAAGTAAATTTAGAGAAGCCCAGTGATTGGGTTCAAAATTTCATGGTAGTCCCATCCCCTCTCATTACACCCGTAACACCAGAGTGTCATCACTCCCCGTGGAGAGGACAGGCTATTGGGGTCACTTTACGGGGAAGCTTGGTGAGGAAATACCATGGCCAAATCAACCTACAGTGAGGGTACCTAAGGAAGAGGTGAGGGTTTCTTCAAGTAAAACGTTTTGTCAAAATGGACCCTTGAATAAGATTCAGGCTAAGACATCTCTTGTCCTGCTTGATGCTTCATGTTTCATAGATTTACCAGAGGAATCTAACATGAAACCTGACACTCATGGCGAGTTTGACTTGGGATTATGCAACCATTCCTAGCCCACAAGAACACCAATGCAACTATCTCTTCAATGCTCGATAAAACCACCAACTATTCGAATTCTGTAACGATAACCAACAACCCTACTTATGACACAAAAAGAAGCACCACTCAGATGACCGTTTGAACTATCAAAATGGCAAGGTATTTGGCCTTTACGTCCCCATCCATCCCATATACCCACTTTCTCGTTCAAATATTTTGCTTTGACAGATGGGTCATTCTACAAGGGTTCATAGGCATACAAAAGTTTTGATTTTCAACTAACTTTCGATGCCATTGATTAATTTGATGTTTGTGGTGCGAATTCAATAGATTCTAATGCGTTGGAAAAACGTTTTGACTTATGTAATGCTAATAACCAACCCTTGATACACCAACATAAGCACCTCCCAGATGCCTCATTTTGCAACATGAATGGCTTGGTATTTCGTTTCCAATATTCCCCCCCATCCTATAGACATAGGTTTCCATTCAAATCTTGCTGCGATAAGGGGTAATTCTGCAAGGATTATTAGACATATAGAACCTAAGATTCACATTTTGATATTTATGCTCTTGATTAATCTAATTCTAGTGATGCGAAGAGAACTACAAGAAATGACCTATATAATAAAATTTTGTACCTAAGGAAGCACTGATGGCGGTTTTGGTCAATGTAGAAACTAGAGACAAACTTACAACACACAATATGAATAACACAACTAACCACAGCTCACTTTCGGAATATCTGCACTGATCCCTAGCTTGGACTTTCTCAGTGCCCACCATAAACTCTTAGAACACCAATAGAAATAACTCTCATTCAATCATTTTCACCACATAAATTACTGGGTGTCTTGCTTCTATGTGTTTCTAGCATCCATTTTCTCTTGCGAATCTTACTCTCATAATGGGACCATTCAGACAAGAATTAGAGGCCTTAGAAACTCATGATTTTCCCATCTCTTTTTATGCTTTCAATCAATCTGACTCTTGAGATGAGAATTCAATAGATTTAAATGCTTGAGAGGACCGCATTGACTTACTTAGAAATAATCACCAATGTTAATGGCACACAAAAGAGAGAGAAAATGGATAAGCCCCCACCCCTCGAAGAGGGAGAAGGGACCTAGGCATCTCCCCAAAGCGAGTTTAATTTTTATGGTTTGATTTATTTATGGAGTCTCAAATGAGGTCAGGACCGCTAGTGGCTAGGTTGATGAGCTTTCCCCTAGTGGCCTACCTAAAAAGTGGATCCTATGCAAGTCAGCTTCCATCTTCCCTAACCGTCGATCTTAAATTTAAGATCGACAGTCCACTTTGTGGATTGGGATTCATGTGCTGGCCCCTCTGACCCACTGGCCTCTGGTATGGGCTGGTGGTAATCGTGGATCGAAGAAATCTAGTTTTGGGTCCCTAACATCTTAGTCAGAATGAGCAGGTCTTATTTTAGGTTGGGACCACTCGTACTATAGGCATTGAGCTGGGTTGATGAGAAGGCCCCTTGGATCCATGATCATGTGGTTATCTCAAAGTCAAGAGAAAGTCCGCTTCCATTAGTTGTAACCTTCTTGAAATGCGCTTTAGCGACGTTCTAGAGCCTCTTAATTAGGTCAGTTGATAGATTTCTCATCTGGCCTCACAATCGACGACGAGCCAGTAGTCATTTTTGGTTGGAGACACTCCATTCGTGGGTTGGGCTCTAGTCCTGTCTCCAGAGGCCACATCATAGCGTGGGAACCTACTATTACCTCACAAAAAAATTCCCTAGGCCCCCTTGTACCTCGAAGAGGGCTAAAAGAAAAAAAATACCACCCACTCGAAGAGGGTGAAGAGAAAGAAAGGATCTCCACCCAAATGAAGAGGGTCAAGAGGGTCAAGAGAAAAAAAAATGGATATCCCAACCCCTCTTTGAGGGACAAGGGAGCTGGGGCATCTGCCCTTCAAAAAACCAAAAGCGTGAGGCCTTGACACCATTTTGTGGTTGAGGATGAATCTTGCACTCTGTGAAGCCGATTGAGTTCTACTCCCCTCATGTGAAGCTAAATTTGTGGTTGAGTCCTACTCCCACTCATGTGAAGCTGAATTCGTGGTTGAGACAAAATCATTCCACTCTTATTAAGAAGGGGTTGGGTTTTCACCCATCCAGGTATAGGAGTACTCTATTAAGGCTACTAGCGTGCCATCCACGGGTAAGGCAAGGGGTGGTGGCACACATTAGCTTCCTGACTCGCATTTAGTTTTACCTAATAGGGTTGGTACCTTGAGGTAGTTACAGTTGGTTTTGAGCTCACCCTAACTGTAGCTGCCGACGGCTAGGAAGACGGTTTCAACCCCAAGTGGGTTCCTGTGTCACTCTGTCCAGATGTTACTTCGATCAACCTTCCCAGCCTTTGGCATATCACCCCACGCTCGATTTATAGGATGCACTTTGGGGCCCCATCAAGGCTCAAGGCTTAAGGACGAGCCCCATCAAGGCACCAAAGGTGCATCCTAAGAAAAGGGGCCCCATCAAGGCTCAAGGCTCAAGGAGGGGTCTCCTTAATGGGGCCCCATCCTACCCCACCATATATAGTATCTAACTATACTCAATGCCTACAGTATGAGTGGTCCCAATCTAAAACCAGACGCGCTCGTTCTGACTAAGATGTTAGGGACCCAGAACTGGCTTGCCTCGGTCCACGATTACCACTAGCCCATACCAGAGGCTAATGGGTCAGAGGGGCCAGTGCGTGGATCCCAATCCACAAAGTGGACTATTTATCTTAAATTTAAGATGGGTGGTTAGGGAAGCTGGAAGCTGACTTGCCTAGCTAAGGATGGATCCACTTTTCAAGTGGGCCACTAGGGAAAAGCTGATCAACCCAGCCACTGGCAGTTCCAACCTCATCCAAGACTCCATAAATAAATCAAACCATAAAAATTAAACTCACCCTAGGGAGATGCCTAGGTCCCACAAGGAGGAGGCTGGGAGAGAAAACCTAGTTTCCCCCTCTGGCCCACTCGTTTTTAGCAGGACAGGTGGTAACCCACGAAAAGAGGCAAGGTAGCCTTGCTCCTTAACCTCACCCCAAAAATCTAGGACACCCTAGCAATGGGATGGGCGACAAAACCTAGTTGCCCCTGAAGGCCCACTCTGTGATATACGGGTGGTAACCATAATAGCTCAACAAGGTAGCCTTGCTCCCTAACCTAAAATGATGGACACCCCAGCAATGGGTTGCGAGTCATGTCTATCCCCTCAGGCCCACTAATGAGGTGGTAACCATAACCGATGAGGCAAGGTAGTCCCCTGGCTCCCTAACATCATCCGTTAAGATATGTGATGCTAGCAAGGACACTCCAGTAAAGGGCTACGAGTCATGTCTACCCCCTCAGACCCACTCGTTGTATCACCAAGATAGGTGGTAACCACTGTGTCGAGGCAAGGAAGTCCCCTGGCTCCCTAACCTCATACATTCAGATATGGTATCTTGGCGAGGTCCGAAAATTGATGTGACACTAGCAGGGACACCCCAGCAAGCAATGGGAGTCATGTCTGTTAATCTTAGGTCCAAACGAGTTGATGAAGCCTGAACCTAAATTCCCTAACCTTATTGGGCTGGGAGAGAAAACCTGGTAGCCCCCTCAA
>APFE030681970.1:0-12335 GCA_000404065.3 Pinus taeda
TGATGGCTCTAATATTTAATGCTAGGACCAAGGGCTCATTGTCCTTCAACTCTAGGTTGGAGATCTTAATCATCAACATGACTAATTCCAATTCTAAGTGTGATTCATATAAATCTTTCAACTTTTTCAACGCATCATAATCATTTGTAATTGGAATAACATGATGACTGGCCTCTTCATTACAGAAGAAATAATTACGACATAGGTATTGTTGTCCTTTTTCTCCCAAATGGATAGCTTCTCATATGATGTACACTTGACATGTGTATTGTCACATTCTCCTTCACATATACCTTTCCATAAGACATTAAAAATGTGGGTATGTCTGATATTTCTTGGCCATTATTTGTAGTTTTATTTTATAGTGAGTACTACTCTTTCAATGGAGATAAGAGAATGCATCTTAAGCAATGTTTGAGTTGAGGCTGAAAAATGGATAAGAAAAAAGGCTACAATAATCTCTCTTTCTTCAAACATTTACAAAGTGTTGGAAAATCATGAGACTTATGTATTATAGATTATTTTACCTAACTTGATAATTATTTGTGATATATGTCAGTCTTTTGTTACTTTATTAGTTCTTATTCATCAAGCAACTACCGAAATAATGAATATCACAACAAGACAAAATACACAAGATATAGGCTCCAAGCCAAGGAAAAACCCCTCCAAGGGGAAAACCCATAAATAATTCTTCTCTTCTTATAGAATATTCTTACAATGAGACTTCTAAGACTCAAATACAAAATCCCAAGATCCTCCCAAGAACCAAGTCAACCCCCCAACAAAGTCTTCTTCAAGGAGAATTTCAAACTTCAATCTACTGAACTTCGTCCTAGAATTTCGACCCTGCAACTGCACCTCAGAATTTTGTCCTCCTACAATTGGCAACAACAAAAAACTAATTTCATACAAGTGGAGAGAGAGAGATGATCCCAAGACACCTTGACTTCTTTTCTTCATCCTTTCAAACTATTTTTCTCCTTCACTATTGCAAATCAAATGTGTGTGAGATGTGTGTCTCAAATGAGGTCGAGCTCCTTGCATTTATATCCTTCTTGAGGAGTTGAATAAACCTCCCTTAGGCCAACTTGTCCTTAACTGGGGCCGACTTGGCCTTGGAGGAATAAATGGATTTTTCTTGACAAAATAAATATTTTCCTTTGTTACAATGAGTCCAAATGGGACTATAATACATGACATAAATTCTTCTTTGTCCTAGAAAGACCTAGAAATACCTAGAAGCACGAAGAACATGCTTTTGACCTAGACTTGAGCATGAAACCCATGCTTTACATAACAATAAAATTTTGTTTTCTCTATTTTTACAAAGTATACAATGTCATGATTACAAATAAGTCATTATGAAGACCAAACCTAGTTACAATTTTCAACACTCCTTAACTCGAGAGGCATTCATAATCCCATCACATGGTGCAAAGAATCTCATCCTCGAATAATTCTCATAAGAAGAGTCAGATTAATGAGCCATATTTTTCAAGAATATATATCATTACCAACATTGTCCTTGAAGTCCTTAACTAGACAAGCTCATCTTCATTTTAGAGCATTATGTTGGGAGGCTTTATGTGAGCTGCCACACTACCTCTAAGAAACATACCCCATCCAGATGTTTTCCGGGTATGTCCTTTTAGGACTGTTATTATCTTGGATTTGTAATCCTTAATCCTTAAATAATATCAGTCCTCTTCGACTACTCTTGCCTTGGATGCCCTACCTCATACTCAAAGAGTATCGTTCAGCAACCTCTTTCCATGGTATTTAGGTCTATGTATGTACATAGGACACTTAAATATTCAAAGATGATACAAACTTGGCTTCGTTCTTGTAAATTCTTCTTCCAGATTCATGATGTTGAGAAACTTGTGAGGAATTCTATTTTGCAAGTAAACAACGACACACATGCTTCTCCCCATAGTAATTGAGGGAGATCTTGAACATGTAGCATGGCCCTAACACACTCTTCAATTGTTCTATTCTTCCTTTCAACCATGCCATTTTGTTTAGGATTATAAGGAACAATTAGCTCCCCCTTAATCCCCACTTCCTTGCAGAATGATATTAGTTCCTTGGAGGCCACCATTATCGAACCTCAGAGTCTTGACCTTTCCCCCAATTAAATTCTCCACTTCATTCTTGAATTCTTGAAACTTATCAAATACCTAATCCTTGTTCTTAAGGAGGTATAACCAATTTTTCCTTGATAAATCATCAATGAAGGTTACATAATATTGATGCCCACTACAATATTTTACTGCCATAGGTCCACATACATTTGAGTGTGTGATATCTAAAACTTCCTTAGATTTGATATCACTTCTGGCAAATGATTTTTTCACGTTCTTGCCTAGAGCACATCCATCACAGGCCCCTTCATGTTCTTCCTTCAATTCATGGATTCCATTGACCATTTGAATTAGAGATGGAAAAATAATATAGTGAAGGTGTCCATAACTTCTATGCCATAGTTCAGAAGGGCTTACATATGATTGGACTAGGGATTGAGATAGAGGTGTAAAAGTCTATATAATGTCCCCTCACATATCCAAATCACCTTAGGATCATTAATACTAGAGCCCTTACCCCAAACCAAAAACTTACCATCAATAAAAGCAAGTTGATCCAAAATGATCCAAGGGATCAAAATATGCTCAAAAATAAAAGTTCTTGGAATTGCCTGAATCTAATGCCATATCATAGATATCATCATTTTGATTCCAATTATGCTTGAATCATCTCAATCCGACACTGTATGTGAAAGTTATCACATTCTAAAATTTTTGGCAAAAATTTTAAAAGCCAACTTGCAGGGTTGACTGGGCAGTCCATACATTGACGTCATCGACTGACTAGGAAGGTACAATGGGAAGTACGAGCCAATCTCATGAATTCCAAGTGGCAACACTGTACAGGTCCATGTGTCAAATTGTGACTGGTGGTTTAGTTTTAGCTTGGACCAATTATGAGGCGCCACATGGCCCAATTGGAGGGCGCCACGTGGCCCTCAATTTTCATGCCAAAATTTTAGTGGGTTGGCCTACCAATCTGGTGGGGTTCAACCCCACGACCTCTATTCAACTAACCGTCCACTCCACCATTACACCATTGCATTAGTTATTAATTGTATATGGTTAGCGTTTGGTTTTAATGTCAATATGATCGATGATTTGGGGGAGGGTCTAAGCACGTGGGCCCAACCCTTGGTCACACGAAAGTTCACATAACCTAGTACTAATCCGGTGGGGTGGGTGTTTAAGCCCTGGCCCCAATCCCATTACGATGACGTGAGCATAACTAGAGCGGATGGCAGACGGATATGGTGTGTGGCCCCAACCAATGGTGACCAAAGGTAGAGAACCCAAAGCTAAGGCTGGAGCGGTGGGTGCATGGTCTGACCCCTGGCCATATATACTCAACATGACCAACATCGAGGCTAAAGAATCAAGGCTTAAGGGGTTATTAGAATATTTAAATAGGCGACAATTTGCATTATTTATGATGGAATCAACACTGGTCCCAGGAAAATTTGTCTCTTAGTGGTTGGAAAAAATGCGGAATTCATTGCTCAATTTGCCAGTTTGGTCATTTTGTAAGATAAATAGCAGAAAAATGTTCCAAGATGCCTAACTTCATCATTTTTCAGTCTTTTTAAGCCCAAGATGAGCCTAGAAAGGGGTTTTTGGGTGTTCTGAACACAATGGAAGCATAATTTTTGTGATTTGAACATTTTTTGTTGGACAATTTGTAGAGGCAAGTCCTTTTGTGTTGTAGATAAAGACTATTTTGAGCCATATGGAGACCTTGTTGAGTATGGAGAGAGCCTAGACAAGGGTTTTTAAGCCTTCCAAATGTACCTACAACAACTTCTTCTTTATTATACTAGCCATTTCAATCTATTCTCAATTTGTTTATGAATACTTCATTATGAAGTAGTTGAATTTTATGTTTTTGATCTTAGAATGAGTAAAAGGACTTGTTGCCACATTCATTGAGAGTCATTTTTCTTTTGACACCATCATATTATTTGTTGTTGAGTCAACTTGTGAGTGAGAGTTCTCTGATGGAGAACGTTTCTTTGTAGGAGAAATAAGTGTTAGTCTAGAAGGAGGTTTACTTTATGAGTCAAATATTTGTAATGTAGTCTATTAGTTGTTGAGATCAATAAAGAATCATAGGTATTAGAGCAGGGCCCTGAGATGTAGCCCAAGAGGGGTGAACTCCGCTATCACATGGTTGTTCATTTTTACCATGTTGGATCACATAAGATTTTGTTTCATCTTTAAGTTCGTTCAAAAATACCCATTCACGGTTGAATAAGTTACGAAATAAATTAACTTTTGAAGACCCAAATTTATATTGTAAAGTGTCAAAGGATGATCAATTTCCATTTTCAGATCAATGGTATCAGAGCAGGTTCTGACTAGATTAAGCATGGGTGAAAGTTTTTAGAATGCAAGGCTCATAGAACTAGAAGAGAGGACTTGTTTTCTCCAAGTTGAGAACATGGAACTAAGAATATTGCTCAAAGCAACAGAGGATGAGAAGAAGAAGTTGTGCCCGATGTTACAAAATTTCATTGAAAATAAAACTGGGGAATGTTCAACTACCGAAGCTTCTCCCAAGACTCAACAAGGTTGTGGCCATGGGATCACTAATGTTTGAACCCTTTGTCAGTTGGAGAACATTTATTATATGTTAATCACAAGAGTGGTTTTCTTGGATCTTCATCTACCTCTTCATCTAAAAAAGAGAAGAAGGAGGAGATGAATAAGCTTCAGGAAAAGGACCAAGCATCACAAGAAGAAAAATAGGTGAAATATAATTCATGTTCAATTCATTCTCTTAACAATGATCATGCTTATTTTACATCATTTGAGAAACATACCAAGGGTATTGGTATGAAATTGTTGACCAAAATGGGGTACAATGGTAAGGGTCTTGGAATCCATAGTCATGGAATTATTAATCCTATTGAGGTGAGACCACAACCTTGGCATGAAGGATTTGGTTTGTTCAAGAATAAATTGGATAATGCTCCAAAATTGCAAAGTCAAGGAATTCTTCAAGAGTGAAATCCATGAAGAAATAACCCTTGCAGGTTGAAGGAGAATCATGTCATGATGATGATGTTAATGGAAAAATGTCTCCAGAGAGAGATGAACACTTCAACGGAAGAAGTAAGTCAAGTTCTCCTCGTCATTCAAGTTCTCTTCACAAGATTGATAATCCAAAGGACAATCATAAAACATATAAATGTCTTCATTATTCAAAAATATTTCTGTCACTATCAACAACATGATGATTTGAATAGAATGTTGTGGAAAGTGTTTCCTTGCACTTTTTGTTGTGCACCTAACCATTGTGTAGCTAAGTGCCAAAAAAGGAAAGCTTTAGTCAAGAAAATGAATATGTTGATTGGAAGTGAGACCAAGAAAGAAAATCTTCTTCCAAGTTCAAAGACATTTTTTCGAAGAAATGCTCACAAAATTTTTTGTAATCATTGCAACATAAGTGGGCATTGAATCAAAATGTGTTGGAATTTGCATTCACATCAGCATCCAAAGAAGGGAAAACAGGTCATGAAATCACAAAGAGAAGGTAGAAGAACGTGCAAGGAACACCATAACCATCCTTGAAGAAGCTTAAGAAGAAAGAAAACTATAGAAATAAAACTCCTTTGCCTAGTTGGGTAAGAAATGGTTGGACTATTTGTCTAATTCAATACTGCATTTCTTTTGTATTTCACATGTTGCATGTTCCCCACAGCTGGGTATTTTGTAAAAGTGATGTTGTGAATAAATCACTTATATGAAACAATGTTTTCTTTGGCATTTGATGTTATTTTGGCTTGTTGATGAGTCCATTTGTATCAGAATTTGAGAGTCAAATTTCTTACATACTGTAAAATGATGCATTTCCTTCTTGGATATTGTGGTAAGCATCCTAGACTTTGGGATGAGAAGTTGCATTAAATACAACATGATACAATTATGTCAAGCTCTACGAAATTATTTCTATTCAAAGCTTGTTTGGGTTATTTGCCAAAGTCTCCTTTGTATTTTATCTTTAGTAATTTTTTTTGCAATAGATAGACATAGTGATGTGGACAAAACCAATCATTTCATTGAAGAAATGTAATTAATGCATCAAGGAGTATAAGAGCAGTTTGAGGGGAACAAATCCAAGTACAAATAAAGGCATGAAAAGCATCAAGTTGATCGTGATTTCCAAGTGGAATACCAAGTTTGGTTGTATATCAACAAGGAAAGACTTCAAGGTGAATATTGTAGGAGCCACCAAGGAAATATGGTCATGAAGAGAATGTTTAGGTTCCATCTATTGAAGATTTTGATCTTGAATATTTAGATGAGTTGTAGGAAGACTCAATTCTTGACAGGAGAATCAAGACTTCACGTAGAGGCAATGCGGAGTATCTTCGAGTGGGGCTCAAGAGTACCAATCCAAGTAAATCAAGATGGATTGAGATCTGGAAAGTGAGGAAACTATTCTCCCATTTACTCGCTGAGTAAAAACAACCTTTCGGTGGTCCAAAAGCTTCCGAATGGGGAGGAATGATCTAGAATGATCCAAGGGATCAAAATATCCTTAAAAATAAAAGTGCTTGGAATTGCCCAAAACCGATGCCAAATCATAGATCTCGTCATTCTGATTCCAATGACACTTGAATCACCTTAATCTGACATTGTATGAAAAATTTGTCACGTTCTAAAGTTTTTGGCAAACAACTAAAAAGTCAACTTCCAGGGTTGACTGGGATGCTGACTGGGAAGTCCATACGTTGACATCATGCTAACATCATAATTTGATCAGGTGGGTACAGTGGGTAGTAACAGCTAATCCCATGATGCCAAGTAGTAGCGCCATATAGGTCCATGTGTCGAATTGTGATTGGTGGTTTGGTTTTGGCGTGGACAAATTATGAGGTTCTACATGGCCCGATGGGAGGATGCCACATGGCCCTCTATTTTCGTGCCAAAATTTTAGTGGGTCGGGCGACCGACGCGATGGGGTTCAACCCCACAACCTCCGTTCAACTAACCATATGCTCCACCATTATGCCATCGCATTAGTTCCTAACTCTACATGGTTAGAGATCGGTTTTAATGTCAATATGATCGGTGATTTGGGGGAGGGTTTGGGGACGTGGCCCCAGCCCCTGATCAAACATAATGTCACACAATCTAGTGCTAAGATGACAAGGGTGGGAGGTTAAGCCCTGAACATGGTCCCATTATGATGACGTGACTATAACTAGAGTTAACAATGGAGGGTTTAGCATGTGGCATGGCCCCTGGCCATATGTACCCCATGTGACCAACATTGGGGCCAAATAATCAACCCTTAAGGGGTTATTGGTGCATTTAAGTATTACAATGTTTGTGGGAAAACCAATGTCGGTCCCAAGCAGATTTGTTGCTTGGAAATCTACCAAACGGTGGAATTCATTGCTCAATTAGCCAGTTTGATCATTTTGTAGGAAAAATAACAAAGGAATGTTCCAAGAGGCCTAACTTGGTCATTTTTCAGCCTTTTTGAGCCTATGAAGACCCTAGACAAGGGTTTTTAGGTGTTTTGAACACAATGGGAACATTATTTTTGTGATTTGAGCACTATTTGTTAGAAAATTTGCAGAGCCAAGTCCTTTTGTGTTGCAGACAAAGACTGTTTTGAGGCCATATGGAGACCTTGTTGAGTATGGAGAAATCCTAGACAGGGGTTTTTAAGCCTTCTGGATGCATCTGAAACAACTATTTCTTCATTAGAGCAACCATTTTCAGTCTATTCTCAATTTTTTTGTGATAAAATACCATTTCAATACTTCATTATGAAGTAGTTTAATTTTGTGATTTTGATCTTAGAATGAGTATAAGGACCCATTGCCACATGCAGTGAGAGCGTCCTTTTTCTTTTGACACCATCATTTTCTTTGATGTTGAGTCAACTTGTGAGTGAGAGTTCTTTGAAGGAGAGCATTTTTTTGTAGGAGAAACAAGTGTCATTCTAGAAGGAGGTTTACTCTATGAGCCAAAGATTTGTAATGTACTCTTTTTGTTGTTGAGGTCAATAAAGCAACCTAGCCATTAGAGAAGGGCCCAGAGACATAGCCCAGGAGAAGAAAAATATGTTATCACATGGTTTTTCATTTTACCATGTTGGATTGCATATGATTTTATTTCATCTTTAAGTTCGTTTAAAAATACCCATTCACAGTTGAATAATTTATGAACTAAGCTAACTTTTGAAGACCCAAATTCATCTTGTAAAGTGTCAAAGGATAATCAATTTCCATTTTTAGATCACAATTCTATCACCCTTATCCTCTACACAAGAAGTAGAGAGTAATTTTTTCTTCAAACCTAGAACATATAGAATATTTTTAAGGTGAATACTTCCACCATAATCAAGCTCCAATGAAGTAGATTCAATCCCTTTCACTAGATAGCTCTTCTTGTCTACAAGATCAATTCAATGAGAGCAGGTCCCTATTGACAAGGACCGAAGTTTTCTGCAATCTCTCGTCATGAGTCTGGAAGCATCACTATTAATAACCCATACATTGTCATCCTTGAAAGTGTCAGATAAAGTCGAGAAAAAGCTTCCATCTATTACTTCCTGATCCAAGTGGCTTTAGAAACGCTCAGAATTCCGAAGTGGCTTTGGAAAATCTCAAAACTAAAAGTCTTCAAAATGTAGTGAAACTAGGACCAAGTCATAGATATCGGCGAGAACTTTTCGACGATGTAAATGACACCTCAATCTGAGTCTATATCATCAAATTATTGCAGTTTAAAGTTTGACAAGACAGGGAAAAAGAGGGGCGCACAGTGTGCCACATGGCATCTCAGTCAGCAAGTGGGACCCACATGGAATCCCATCAAATATTAACACATGGCACTCTATCATTGGCTCCTTGTCCCTGCAGAAAAGACAAAAACAAAAAATATAATATTAAAAATCTCAATTCAAACAAAATATATATAATAACCAAAAGCTTAAAATAATTACAAAATGGTTATTCTAAACAGTTATAAATAATAATATGGTTATAACATAACCATAAAACATAGATTTCGAACTAATCCAAACCAATAAATATATGTCAATATGGCATATGGTTTTTAAAAGTAAAAATGGTGGTGGTGGCCTGGGTACAGGTGTAATAGATAATCGTTCAAATCCAAAAACGATTTCTGCAAGTTCAAGTGGAATTTCTTCTTGGATTTCCTTTGGAGTATCAGTCTTCTACCTCCAAACTTGACTATTCTGCTAAATTAGCAGAACTGCTTAATTTTACCCACAATATGACAACCTTTCAATTTCCACGGAATCAAAAGGAATTCAAACTTTGGTTAAATCCTTATTGCATCAACTTTTCCACAAATACTATCGGGTTAATTCTCCATCGTTGATCTTACCCTTCAATCTGACAGTTGATGGTACACTCAATCAACAAAACTAATCATCGATTCTCCACCGTTGATCAAGGCACTTTTGATCCAACGGTTAACAACGATATCCAGTGAGCCATTTGCACGAGGATTACCTGCCCGATAAAGTGGTTTTCTCTCTCCACCCAAGTGCTACATGTTGGTTGATAAATGGAATCGGGTGACCACCCCGAATTACCACTTACCACTTTTTCCTCACCCGATAACCAGCTTCGCTGAATAAACTGCCTTTATCCCTTGACTATTGCATGAGCTGATTGGCGCGCTATGACCATTAGATCTATTGGATCTGTAGATCAAACGACTCTTGCTCTTCTTTCGGGTTTACCACGATTTGTTAGGCTTCCCTCTGTTTCGCTATGATTTTAGCGCTTCCACCAGATTTAGTTCTACTCTTTGTAATTCGAAGCTTAGTTAATTAAGGCTCTGTGGTTCGAAACACATTCAATCTAACTTAATACATGGCGAAAGAGGAATTAAACGCAACCACACTAGATCATATAGAACTCTAAATTTTTAGGCCAAATCGAAATTCGATAATACACAGAGATACTTCGGAGGAATGCAATGCCTTCGAGATTGAACAATTATACACAAAAATACACAGAGATAAAATTTCTATAACTTAATCTTATATGGCCAAATCAAGCCAAATCAATCAAAATCCCTTTACAATCATTCAGAACTTACATAAATACCATTCCATTCTAACAATCAGATCCTTAATCACTGGATCGAATCTGCCTAATCTTAAACAATATCTAATTTGGTTGATATTCTCCTCGAGAATCTCAACTGGATCTAAACTGCGTGAATTAATTACAAAATCACTCAATCCCTAAATTCTAGCTCAAATCCTATCTAGAAAACTTGTAAATTGACAGCGAAAGGATCCCACTCCTTTGCTTTTAACTTTTTTTGTGTTTTTTGGAATAAATTCGAAGCCTTTTGTCTTCAAGGCTCATGCTCCTACATCAGACTCCTGAGGACAAAATTCTTCATGGGCTCCTGTCCATGATCTCTTCTACAGAACTACCCAACTTCTGTAGCATGGCATCTGTCATCTAAGTAGCTTCAGCAATTGGTTGATCCTTCCATTTAACCAAATACTGAAAATACTCTTGTCCTCTTGTCTTCTTCAACTATTTCTTGTCCAAAATACTCTATGGCTTCAATTCCTTTGCTATAGATAACTGCTTTACTCAATCAATCTCTTGTTCTTCTTGATCCTTTACTGTGTCATCTACATTTTCACTTTCATACCTATACAAATCAACAACATTGAAAATTGGAGATATCCCAATATCAGGGGGTAATTCAATTTCATATGCATTTGCAAAAAATTTCCTCAAGACTCTGCATGGTCCAATTTTCTTAAACTTTAGCTTATTATACTCCCTTTTTGGAAATCTTTCCTTCCTCAAGTGTGCTAAAACCAAATCTCCAACCTCAAAATTAGCTTCTCTTTTCTTCAAATCTGCTCTGCTCTTGTATTTTATGTTTTTGTCCTGTAGTTGTTGTTTTACTTGTTCATGTATTGCTTGAATTTCTGTAGAAAAATCTTCTCCTTTAACACTTCTCCTTTAAGCTTTTCCCAAGTCTCTCAATTCAGACACTCCTCTTGGGTGCATTCCATAGATTATATGGAATGGACTCTGACCTATACTCCTATTAGGAGAATCATTATATGCATATTCTGCCTGTGCCAATATTTGATCCCATTGTTTTGGATGTTCACCTGCAAGACTTCTCAGAAGATTACCCAAGCTTTTGTTTACAACGTCATTCTGTCCATCAGTCTGAGGATGATAAGCAGAACTGAAACCCATTTTAGTTCCAAGCTTCTTCCACAATGTCCTCCAAAAATGTCTAACAAATCTGGTGTCTCTGTCTGAAACAATGCTCTTAGGTAACCCATGTAATCTTACAATCTCCTTAAAAAACAAATTAGAAATATGAGTAGCATCACTGGTTTTATAACATGGAATAAAATATGCCATTTTTGAAAATCTGTCAATTACTACATAAATTGAATCATTTCCTCTTTGAGTTTTTGGTAAACCAAAATAAAGTCCATACTTACCATATCCCAAGGCCTATCTGGAATAGGTAATGGAACATACAAACCTGTGTTTTGACTCCTTCCCTTTGCATACTGACAAAATTTTTAATTTCTCACATACTTTTCCACTTCAAACCTCATTTTCGGCCAAAAATAAATCATGTTCAACTGTTCATAAGTTTTGTCTGCACCAAAATGTCCTCCAAGTCCACCACTATGTTTCTTCTTAATCAAATTTTCTCTCATAGAACAATTTGGTATGCACAACTGATTTCCTTTAAACGACAGCCCTTTGCAGGAAATAGTCCAGCCACTTGCTTTTGTCTAACAAAACAAGATTTATACAAGCTTCAAATGCCTCTTTAAAATCTAGATATTTCTCATATAACTCTTTAAGAAAATCAAAACCCAACACTTGAATTTGATTTTCTTGAACTAAAATGTTTTTTCTACTTAAGGCATCTGCTACTTTGTTTGATTGACTAGTTATATGTTTTAACAAAAAATTAAAACTTTGAAGGTATTCTACCCATTTTGCATGCTTCTGGTTAAGCTTTGGCTGTTGCATAATGTACTGTAATGCATGGTTATCTGAATACAGTATGAACTCCTTGGACATCAAGTAATTTGTACTGTAATGCATGGTTATCTGATTAATAATATTAACTAATTTTAATTAATTTAATATATTACTATTAATTATTATTTGAATTTTCCAATATTAATTAATTTAATATATTACTATTAATTAATATTAATTGATTTAATATATTATTTTAATT